>JBBYHM010353117.1:6389-23207 GCA_038381775.1 Adansonia rubrostipa | reverse complement strand
TTTATATAAATATATGATAAATAATTATAAAAAATAATATAAATATGATATAAATTATTAAATTTGCATGTAAGATTAAGATAGGAGAATGGATTAATTTCATGCAAAGATATATCACTTTTGTTCACTGCTAATATTCTTCTTATTTTCTAAGGATTTTATTGGATACATGTCACGTATAATTTTATGTATTATCAATAAATTAAATAATATACATAAATAATATTATTTTATTAAAAATTATATTTATTTATTTTTAGAAATTTAAATATTATTAGTGAATCAAATAATATTATATATAATTAGTACATCAAATATAAACTTTATTTTTAAATGTTACTTCTGAGCTTCAATGGAAAAAAAAATTGCGAAGATTGGTGTCATTGAATATATTTTCCATTCATAAAAAATTCTCTTTCAAACAAGAGAAGAGGAAAGAACTGAAAAGAAATTAATTTTTATTTTATTTTTTATTTGATACCAAAAAATAAAAAATAAAAAACAGGTGAACTTGCATTATTTCTTTCTAAAAAAAAAAAAATTAATCCTATCAAAAGTGATGTCAAATGTGAAAGGAAAATAAAAATTTAACTAAATTAGCCAAATAAAAAAAATAATTTTATTTATAATTTTTACCTCATATTTATTTTCCTTTCTTAATATCAAATAAAAAAAAAAAAAAAGAACATTCTTTTCCCTTTTCTGTTTTTCATTCCTCAGTTTTTCCTCTCTTCGTTTTCCACCAAGACTAATTCTAATCTAAAAGGAAACAAAAGAGAAAAAAGAAAAAAACTATGGGTTAAATAAATTGCAAATTCGTAATATATTCCACCTTTATTTTTGCATTTTCTATTTTTATCTCCTAGCATATAAAACTTTAAATAAAATAATGAAATTCGATTTTATACCGATAGTACAAATTTTAATTTCAAAAGCAAAATAATATATATATATATATCACATCGTATTTTTTTAATCCACCTTAAAGATATACATCATCTTACTAAGTCCATTTATAAAATCTAAAATTTTTATTGTCTACTGACGACTTTTCATTTATAGAGTTTAAAATTTTCAGACTATTTACGACTTCTCTAAAATATTTCACTTTTCTTTCTTTACCAGCCATATTAGTGTACTATTGGGTCGCAAATCATTTTTTTTACTTTTCCTAGGACCAAATCAGACTTAGGCCGATACGATAATCCATTTTCCTTTTTAAATAATACTAAAATTAAAAACAATTATATATTATTATAATTAAATTTAAATAATTTTTTATTATTAAATAATAATTCAGATATAATCGACCCAAATTTTTAAAATTTTTATCCAAACCCTAGCTATGAACATGTCTACATGCAAAGCTTACAAAACAAAATACCAAGAAATTGCAATAAAAAAAGGGGGGGATGTAAAAGATGAGCAAGAAATGTCATTTCTGATCTGAGGAATGAAATAGCTGAAGCTTTCAAGTGATAATGAAGCAAACAAGACTCTAATGAATTTATTACCGAAGCCTAATATAAGGCATAAAACATGGTGAAATACTATAATCCATCAGTGAAGCATGCATGCATGCATGCATCTATCTTCATTCCTTAGAATTTGCTTACGAAATCTACCTACAGAAGCAGATTGCAATTTCAACATTCATGGAATTATAATAGCAGAATTAGCCATAAACTTTCTATCATTCATTCAATTACCAGATGGCAAAATTTGTTTTCAGAAACTCCCTTTTGTTTCTACTGAACATTTATATAATGTGTTCGGCAATAAGATGCTAAGACGCGAACAGTGCCGAGAGTATGGTCTTTAAGCCTTAATCCTTGATGATTCTCCAACTACTTCCTCCATTCTAGAGTACCACTCTCCGATTCGGGTGTGTTCCACCATATCTCTACCAGACCTCAGGTAACGTATGGGTCTTAGCACCCCGAAAACAGCGAGATCAGCTAGATTAGGCTGAGATCCCCCTACATAATGAGAATGAGGCAAAAACTAACTATTGCTCTTCAAAGACATTGGAAAACAAAAGCAATGCTCCTATATAACACTCTCGAGATAGGTTCAACTTTATGCTCTCCAAGAAACAGGTTAAGGAGCTTCGTTTTAATGTACTAATTCAATTAAATTGTCATCCCAGCAAGACTAAAAACCTTAAAATTTTCATTTATAAACATAAATAGATGTCATGTGATGAAAGCACGGAATGATGATCAATCCAGCAATTGATGCATACTTGTATGTAGTTGATTTTATCTGTGAAAACTATAAATCAGTGCATACAGAAGACATACCAAGAAAATTGCGACCATTTAAAGCGTCCACCCATGTTTCTGCTGCTTCATACAAGGCAGCACGTTCATCAGTGATGTTATATTTCTTCTTTAGTTTCTTGGACACGAAATACATAGCTGCAGCTCCAGCATATTTCACTGTTATCTTCTCAGTGAAGCTGAAGTTACCTGCAGTAAGAAAAGGGAATACCATGAAAATCAAGAATATCAGCTAGAATCTGATGGTTGTATTTGATTGAATAGTGAAGCACAAACTCAAGCATACTAGTATGCTTATCAAAGAGCAGCCAAAATCCCCAAAGAGAAGATTCTACATTAAAGATGAGGATAACATCAATGCAAGTCAAACGAATGTTAAAACAAAATTAGAAAGTAAGTTTTTTTTTTCTTACACAAGTTGTAACAACATGGTAAGGAGGCTATGTTACTGTCAGATATATAGAAAATACCATGCTTGCAAACTTGCATAGCGAAACAATGCAATCACAATTAGATTTACATAAATCATCCGGTAAGTAAAATTGGCACACCACAGAACTCCATAATCAGAACAACACCACTGTGGATGTGGGTTAGCCAATTCATGGTACATAAAAATTAATAATTCTGTACAAAACCAGACTTCTTACACGCTGATGAAGAATTCTATACACAATTATTATTAATAGATTATTAGAAAGTTTTTCCAGACTACCAATAATTAGAAACATGCTTAGATATAACATGAGTTTTTTGGTAGGGGTGTAATCACGGTTACCTGAGCTCAGCAAGTGGATAGCTCAAGCTCAATTGAGCATTTAATTTTGTGCTAAGGCATAAACAGTAAGGTAATAGAGTTACTTAAGCTCAATTCAGTTCGCATTTATTATGGGATAAGGTCCAAATCTAACACTAATAATTAGGGTGCCACTTCAAATTTTGCTACCTATCTTTGAAGTGATGCAATTTTAAATTGTACTTCTAATTTGGTTAAAAACAGCTCAAAAGTTAATGGTAAAAGGAAATTTTCTTAGGAAAGCAAAGCAAAACTTTATGAAATATTCTTTTACCTTCAATTTTTTTTTTTATCAATTTTTAACCAAATCAAAAGTACAACGCTCAAAATTGCACAACTTCAAAGATGGAGGGTATATTCGGTCGATCAACTTAAATAGAGTGGTAAATTTGGACTTATCCCCATTATTATCATTAACTTGAGTAACAAGCTCAAAACTTCACTCAAGTCTCAGTCCAAAACTCAAATACAAATTACTAGTATAAAATAATCATTTAATATGCGTATTGTGTTAAAAATTCTTAAAAATTTTAGAAAGTTGGGTTACACTCTTGAGACACTTGAACTAAATACAAAAATACAGTCAAAACCAACAGATCTCATTACTTAATCTACTTCAGCTCGACTTTCCAACAAAAGAGTCAAGTTTGAGTACCAAGCTAAGTCCAAGTAATTCAATAGTTACTCATTTACTCGCCTAGTCACGCTTTTTTAACATAAACTTAGGAATAGCACGGTCAAACTATTCTATGGGGTCCGCTCTAGCTAGGGAAAGTATCTTAACCACGTCATCTTGGATGAAACAAGAAGAGTAGTGGATACTAATTAAAATATACTTTAATGTAAATGAACATGCTCAAGTTTTACATTTGAGTGAAACTTAAACATAAAGATAATTTATATTGATAATATAAAGGATCTACTTATAGATAGTAAAAATCATGCATTAATTTACCATTGCTAGTGATGTAGTCAAAAGACTCAAGAGCCTCAGAAGTGTTGCGGTATATGTTTGGGGATAAGACATGAACCAAGTGGTTATCAACCCACCTACATAAGGACACCATTATTAGTGTACCAAAGATGAAATGGCAATTCTAAAAGCAGCTAAACAAAAAGACTATGAATTGCACTAATACAGCAATATGTATGAACCACATTGATAAAGTTAGAAGATTGTCCATTCATAGCAACTCTGAGACAGAAGAAAATGAAATATATACAGTTATGTACAGACACAACTCTATCTGCTACCAGTAATATTTACCTTTATGCTTGCTTACCATATATCTTGACACCTAACAGCTTTGCTAACTGAAGATTTCATGCTAGTAAGCATGGGACTCAACTAATAATAAAATTAATTTAAATATTTATACAAATCATTCAATTTTGTCTGAGGGTAAGTAGCTGAGGTCAGATGGAAGTGACACAATATCATTCAAGAAGATCAGATAATAAAAATTTTTAAGGGGAATACTGGGAGCAGTTGTTCAAATACTCAAGCAGTTAAAAGGCCCATTCAACCTCACATATTAGGCCTGAAACGTGTCATCGGAATTCCAGTAAATTTCTTTTTGTTTGCTGCACAGAAGAAGTCTAAGTGTTTTGGCTCTTATCTCTTAAGAACTTTCAGCAAAGATAAAATACCCTTCATAAACGCTTATTATAGAAACGTGATGGATCAGTTGGTATTCTAAAAGTATACCATTTTAGGCACTATTTGAGCTTAATATACTTCATGATAATTTTATCTCAATTAGTTTTAAAATCTAAATCAATAGAAAACTAAATTTATTATATCTGTCTATGAATTTTCTTGATACTTTTAACTTTGCTAAAGAATATATTTTTAATAAGAAATGAATACATTTTGTGTACAAGGAACAAGGTTTCAACCTTGGACCCCAATCCTCCCAAGGTAAAAAACTGTTAGATCAAGCTTGAGTTATTAAGAATAAATAATACCATGGAAACATGATAAAAATTGAACTGAAAAATATTATGACATCATCAAAGGTAACTCGATTTCCAATGGACGTAGATAGAAAAGTATTATATCCCAGATTATTTCTTAAATATAATTTTACCTAAAAGAATAATTTTTTTTCTCAATCTTGTAGATTATGTACTGATATTATATACTACATAGACAAGTTGGTATAGAAATAGATAGATAATATTTTAAGGAAAAAAAATGATAGATATCTGATCATTATATATAATTATGATTCAATTAGAGATGAAATAGTAAAGATATTATTTGCTACCTGTAATCCAATTGAATAATAATACAGAAAAGGCACCATATAGAAAGAGGAAACACCCGTCTCTAAGCATCGAAGGAGACTTTCTCTCTTTATATTACCCACTCAAGTTAGTTTTCCCTCCCTTTTAGTTATGTTGGGTGGTTTGCGCCACAAATGCTTTGATAATATTGTCTTTACCTTGTAAAATGCTATGCTTTTATTTTATAGAAGAGAAGAAATTTTAATAAATCAAGAGTCTTGCTTTTCAAGTTGCCAATCTCTTATATTCAAGGGAAAAAACTGGCAGTCTCTAACTTAGAAACACAAGAGGATATGGCTCATTAAGGATGTGGACCTGTTTGGGCAACTGGCCCTAGAATTCCTTAAATTTTGAACAATATCAGCAGATACAACTCCACCATGGATTAAAAAATTAGACCAAAATAGTCGCATAAAAGAACAATGTAAAAATAGCAAAGCAAAACAGTCCATACCTCCGCCACTTTGTTTCTTCATCTTCATCAGCAACTGGATTAATCTTTTTCTCGGGAAGGATCTTCTCACTCAATTTGTCAATAATAGCTGCATATTCCACATGCTAGTTCAATCAATCATTGCACCAAACTAAAGACCTTAAATGAGTCAATAACTTAAAGAAATAGTTAGGTTGTTTACAGGTAATATAAAATATCCAAACAAAAACTAAACAATATACATTTTTTGACAACAAGAACCTGATGAGTCCACCAGCTGTTGACCATCAACCATCAGTATAGGCACCTTCTTGTAATCAGACCACTTGATTTCTTTCTTACTAATTGGATTCACTTCCACTACCTTGTACGGTATATCATAGTAGTCCAAGAATGCTGAAACAGCAAGAAATAGTCAACGGAGCATGAAATTATTAAGAATGTAAGCGGTTGCCACTTACATTATTTGCTTTTAACTTTCCAAAACGTTGTTAAGAAAATGCAAATGGTAGAAAGAAATTGTAGTTTAGAAATGAACAAATGACTAAACTTGAAGACCAATTCTAACATAATTGTTTCATATCAAAGAAAAAAAATGAATTTATTATATTTTCAATTTTCATTTCTTCAAAAATATAAATTCCTTTTGTTACTCAATGCACTTATATACACAATCAAATAACACCTAGCTAAGTCATTCCCATTGTTGTCTCTTTTCCTTCTATTAATTTTTTTACTTCCCAAAAAGTTGCTAGAAGGTAAAACAAAATCCCCAAATCATATCTGATTAAAAATAAACTATGATCGAATAGTTAAACTGTAAGAACATAACTGTTTCATATATAACTTAAACAACAAAATTAACTATTCAAACTTTAATCATTCAAAAATATACAAGTAACTAAACAATTTGTTCTTTCCTTTGTGCTCCAGGAGGCAAAAAAAGGGGGCAAGTAAAATTTGAACTAGTTGTTTAAATTGATTACTTTTGTCCAATTTTAATTGGAATGAATGAAATGGAGAGTACGAACAGAGAAAAAAATCAATTATGTTACCTTTAACTTTATTGCAGAACGGACAGGCCTCGTACTGATAAAGAAAAACGTCCTTTGGTATGAGCTCGGCTGGCGGCCGCTCCTTGGCGTAGACCGAAGCAACGGTGGCAACGGAGGCCACTGCGCCGGCAAGACCGAGAGAGAGAGCTTGAGCCGAGATTTTGGAAAACGATCCGAGGACCGTAGAGAACCAACGCCCGCGAGCGCAGGAATTGTTGGTTCTGCTGCTGCAAAAGAGCGCTACCCGGAGGGAACGAGGGTGAAGGTTGGCCGCTCCTCCGTCGTGGACAGTTGCGAGGGTCCTGGAGAGGACGGAAGAGGTGAACAAAGATGCCCTTCTCATTGGCGTTCCTATTGCAGATTGCAGATCTCGGCGCGTAGTGTTTTGTTGAGAAAAGTTTCGAGAGAGAGGTTTTTCAATTTCTTTTTTGTTTTTAATATATAATTAAATGCGAGAGGGTTTATGAACCTTCCAAAACGGGGTTTTAGCCCTTTAGATGTGGATCGATAAAATGGGTAAAAAAAAAAAATTAAGAATATTTGTTTTTAAAATTTTATTTTTAAGTACTATAATGGGTAGTATTTTTTTCCTGCAACTGAAATTATAATAACTTTAAAATATATGTATTATGGTACTATAGTTACAAATTTATATAATATATATTATTAAATAATTTTAAAATATGATATAAATATATATATGAAAAAAATATTTAAAAATAATAATATATACAAATACTAGAAAAAAAAATGTTTGCAATGCCCCTTGTTTTGCCTTTACTTAGTAGGATAAAGAAATGGTGAAAAGATGAAAAATTGAAAGAAAAAAAGTGAAAAATAGAAAATATAATTTTTCTTACAATAGTAGAAAAAGCAAAAAAAATAATTTTTTATTCATTATTTCGTATAATTGAAAAATAAAGAAAGAAAAAGAAAAAAAATATTTGTTTTACTGTTAAAGCAATGGTAAGTTAAGATAAAAAATAAAATTTAAAAATTAAGAATAATTATACAAGTATACAAAATTTCTTTTATTTTTTTAATTTATAGTAATTTATTTTTATTAATAAGTGTAAAAAATTATTATTTTTTTATTTTCTCTTTTTCACTTTTTTTAACCAACTACACTAATCATTTTCATTTTCATTTTTCACCCGTCTATTTTCATCTTTTTACTTTTTCATTTTACCAAACACAGCTTTAATACTATGATGCAAAAATGAAAGTGGGCTTTTTTATTAAAATAATATTAATTTTTTTTATTTATGATTTTAGGTCATATTGAGATTATTTATCAAAATAGGTCAATTTTCGAAATCGATTGAGAAATCTTCTCAACAAAAAACCATAAATTGTAAAATTTAGCTAGGAACTCGCCAAATCAAATGGCGATCAATTACAATTTCAAATTCTCTAATCAAATACCAATTTTTCAACGTAATTTATAAGAAATCGACAAATAAAATATCAATTTATCAACGCAATTGTAAAATCATTGCAAAATTATAGTTGAAAAACCGCCTGATCAAATGGCGATTTCTCAATAAGTAGCTAGAAAATTGCCATGTGATTGCGATTTCCCAACTATATACAACCAATTTTTCAACCAATTTTGTAATGTTGAGAAATCGGCATTTTATTTGTCGATTTCTCATAGATTATGTTGAGAAATCGGATAATTAAGAAATAGCCCAATCAAATGACGATTTTCTATCTACATATTGAGAAATCGTTATTTGATTTGGCGATTTTTCAACAAAATTTTTTTATCAATAGATTTCAAAAAATGACCTATTATTTTAATAGATAAATAATCTCAATACGATCTGTAAATAAAAAAAATTTAATATTATTTTAATAAAAAAGCTGACGAAAGTGTACTGCCACTTAAAACAATAAATAATTAGATTGCTAGGAGTTAAATAAATGCATAAATAAATAAGCAATTGTATAATCTAATAAATTACTAGTTGCGAACAAAAATGAGTATCACCATAATGAAGTCATATATATAACTATGTAAATAATAGATTAATTAATTTTTACTAATTTCAATTATTTGGTAGCTTTATAAATATCAAGTATATTATATAATTATATGATATACCAGTATTAGTCCATTTTTTTTAAATGATCATTTTCTTCGCTTATCACGCCTCATTTTTATTTCACAATTATTATTGTAAAAGAATCAATGCAACTTTAACCTCACCATTATCGTTATCATTATCAGTCTCAAACTCACCTTCATTTTTAAGTTTAATATCAGCGTATCCAATCTCAATTTTATATCAAACATAGCCTTAGAAACTAGAAAGTCACTTTTAACGAAGTGATCAATCTCTTTTTAAATGATAAAAATATCTATAATTGGATTTTAAACCATTTTTATAGGTATAAAATAAATAATTAAAGAGAGCTTGGTTTGCTTTAATATGAATTTTATTACAGGTATATTTAGTGCGTTACAGTAATATAGTTATTTGGTTAATAAAATAATTATTCTGTGGAATAGTTGATTACAGTTTTATTTCATGAAATCACTAAATAGTCATTCAATGTCTCCCAATGAATAGCTATTCGACCTTAGATGGAATAAAAAATTACTTTAGGGGATTTGAATCCTCATTGTCAAGGATTTGAATCCCATATTGTTCGATTCTACTGAGCCAAACTATTGCACAAGCTATTTCATTCTATTCTTGCTCTATTTCATTCTTACAAAATAGACATTCCATTATAATTTTATTATATTTTATTGAATCAAACGTAACATTAAGGTTTAAGTCTGAGACTCTAACTCAAGGTTTTGAATTTATTTACTCAAATTTATAAATAAGCTAATGTAATTGAGTTATAATGGCTGCTCAAGAGACTAATTATGATTCCTCAATAGTTGACATGATCATAAGTTGAGCTTTGGACAAAATTTTTAATAATTCGAATTAGTTCAATCTAATCTGAATTCTTATTGATTAGTAAAAATTTTATTTTACTTAAATTTAATTATAAAAACATAAATGTTAATATAAAAATATATTTTTTTATAATAATTCAAGCTTTTAAATCAATACCAATTCAAATATAAGCAATAAATATAAATAAAATCATACTTTAACCTAAAACAACTCAATCTATAAACACCTTTATTTAATACTTGATTTATAATTAGGTTAACTTAAAATCACTTCATTTGTTCTTCAAGAAGCCTTTGTTTCTTTTTATTTTTTTTTTCGAATTTCTTAATTTGTTACCGTACACAGTCCTTGTTGCATTAATGATGTTCAAGTGTTGACACGTTGGTTGGTTTAATTGAAGCATTTACTTTTTCCTTCATCCTTGCCGAAGGTGTTTCATGTCCGTCATCCCCCATCACTATCACTAGTGATTTTACTTCACAAGTTATTTCATTATCGACGGTGCTCTATCACCCTATTTTGGTATTTAAAGTAGTAGGTTTAGGTTATCGTTGGTTGAGTATTTAGCTTTGGCGATGCATGGTCTAGAATTATCAATCGACTCGGTCGTTATTTAAAAATTATTTAAATTTTTTATTTAAATTTAAAAATTTAAAATATTATTTTTATATTAATAAAAAGTAATAAATTATTTTTATAATTAAATTTAAATAATTTTTTATTATTAAATAATTATTCAAGTTTGATTAAATCAACTTATATAAAAATTTATGTCCAAAACTTAGCCCATGAATAGGTTTAGCATGGACTTCATTCAATTTAAGCTCTAGAAGGTCCAACTTGGTTATAACCTAAAAGGGTGAAATAATCATTTGATCGAATACTTTAGCTTAATTTTTAGTTTAGTATTTAAAAAAATTATCAAATTGATATTCGTACTTTTATTCCATCATACATGTTAGTTTTTTAGATTAATTCGCTTAATCAAATGCAGACATGATAATAAACAACCACTAAAATAACGACACATGACAAAAATATCATATCATCACAAAAAATTTAATAAAATAAAAATTATAAAATAAAAATTTTTTTGAGCCTTCTAGGTTTTTTTTGTTGAAATGGCATGTTTGTCACGTGTCAAACTCTTATTTGTTATTTATTGTCATGACGTCATTTGACTAACGATTTTAATTTAAAGGGCAGACATAAATAACGCAATAAAAATTTAAATATCATGTTGACAATTTTATTTCTTTAAGCATCAAGCTAAAATTCGAGCCAAAGTACAAGACTAAATGAATATTTAATTTAACTAACTTAAATGATGAAGCGAGAAAATTGGTTGATATATATATACTTGGTGCTAGGAGGATATTTAGCACAGATTTAGGAATATTGGCACAACACAATTATTGAATATGAGTATAATACGTAAAAAATAAATAAAACAAAATATAACTCGAATAAACAAATATATCAAAATTTATATAAATATAAAATACATTAAATATAATTATGATACGATAAAATATACAAATACAACATTAAAACATGAATTATCAAATTTAATTTAGCTCAACAATTACATAAAGTGGGGAAAAGAGCATGAGAGAAAGAGGATCACTCACGTGAAGGCAAGAAAATAAAGTTAGTGGGCAGTTGTTAGTTTGAAGAACTTCATACAATTTTTGTTTTCTCTTTTATTCATGGTAAGTATATAAATATTAATTTTTGAAGATTTAAAATAAATTTCAAAAATCACAATTCACAGATACAAATGCAATTTCAATTATTTAAAGATTTTTGTACTTCATCCTTTGCCTCTCAATACATTATCTTTATTTTCATGCATTTATGCGTAAGTTTAGCCTAGTAAATTATCCAAGCTTTTTTTTCGTGGTCAGAAACCTTTAATAGCTTGAGTAGTTAGATCAACTATAAATTTTCCTAAAAGAATCAATTAGTAATATCTCTCAACCGATTAAAGCTTCAAATTTCTATCTTAAAAATTTTGAATTTGAATTGAAATAAAATTTTATGTGTTATAAGAGGTAATCTCTCATTCTATAACCTAATATCACATGTATAATGTATTTAATAAACAAACAAAACAAACATCTTTGTTTTAGAAAATCTAACCGGAAAATTAACATATCATAATAATAAAAATTTCAGCACAAAATTGAACATGTAATTAAAAGTTTGAAAGAACTTTATTAAAAAAAATTATCAAATATATTCTTCTTTAAATCTATCTTTAATTTGTTGAAGGGTTTGATAGCCTATTTGGGCTGAGGGAGGTCAAATTTGGATATAAAATTTAGTAATTCAATCTATTTCAATCAAATCCAAATAATTATTTAGAGTTAATAATATTTGACACAATTATATAAATATAACGTATATAAGATTAAAAAATATAATACGACATAAATATATTTTTAAAATCTATCTAATATAAATTATAAACGTAATAAAATTGATATAAATGTAAAAAAAATTTAAATATGATTATGATATGATAAAATATATGAATATGATACGAATATATGAATTATCAAATCTATAACTATTTATCTAATAATAAGTATTTTATTTAAATTTAAATAAAATATTAATATTAATATAAAAATATAATTTTTATAATTTTTAAATAATAAATCAATCTATGAATGAAAAGTTGGATTAAAGCCAATTCAGGACAGATGGATTAAAAAAAAAGTTATGATCCGATTTACGTACACTATTAATTTGACTACTAAGAAACGTGTCATTTGTATCATTTACAAAATTTAAAAACAAAATGAAAGGAAAACCGTAAAATAAAAAGGGCGTAAGATGGTTGGATAAAGGCAACAAGGGCAAGCCAACAATAATGATTTTGAAACGCAATTTCGAAAGAGTAAAAGAGACAACCCTTATCTATCACCATCTTTCCTTTCTTCTCCCGCTGTTGTTAACTCCAATTGGCCATCCATGTCTTTTCTCTGATAACCCATTCCCTTTCAATTTTTTTTGAGACTAAATAATTATTCAATTGTAAACAAAAATGTTGGATCCAGCCTCCGATTTGCTGCCACCGCCCTCCTCCCCCACCATCTCCTCCGTCTCCTCCTCAGATCTCGACACTGAGGTAAGTTTTGATAACCTTTTTTTTTCAGATTTCCTATACTTTCACCCATTTTCACTTTAATCTCTGCTTTTTGTAATGTTGTCTATTTCTTTTTTTCTAAATGAAGTCGACAGGTTCGTTTTTTCATGATAGAAGCACCACATTGGGTACTTTAATGGGGGTGAGTCTTCCGGGTATTGCTTTTCGATCTCCTTCCCTGCAGCAGCGGGAGGCGCGACCCACGAACGCCGCCAGATCGTCTTCAACGGGGTTGAAACCCAAGAAGAGGAGGGCGCTGGGTACAACAGCGTTCGGGACGGAGAGACTGGGGCGTCGGCGGAGGAAGTGGTGGCAGCTATGCGGGGACGGGGACACTAAGCCGGCTTCTCTCGGGGAGTTTCTGGAGGTGGAGAGGAGGTTCGGGGACGGGGCGTTTTACGGTGTGGCTGCGGAGCTTGAAGGGGTGATGGAAACGCCGCATGATGAGCACCAGGAGGCGAGGAATGGACGGATGTTGTTTGCTGATGGGAGGGTGTTGCCTCCTCCTCCTCCTCCCTCGGGTGGTGCCGACGATGACGATGGCGGGACATCCACGGCTGGGGCTCTCTGTAGATTCTCGGTGTCGCTCACTGGGATCTGTAGCGGTGGAGTTTAATAAATATTTATTTAAAAATTTTTTTAAAATGTAATTTTGAATATTAACGAGGTGTTATCATTTAAAGTTGTATAAATTTATTAATTAAATTTATCGATTGAAAAAAATATATTTTATTACAAATACAGTCTAATCCATTAGTAATTTAATTTCTTCTGTTCAAAAAATTCTTTATTTTAGCGTTTGGGCTTAACTTCTTAATGATTAATAATTGTTTCTTTTATATATCCATTTTTTTAATATTTATCTTAAATTTATAAATAAATAGATTTAAATTAAATTTAAAATTTATATTTAAAATCAGATTAAAATAAAAATATGCTTATAATTTTAATATTTTATTAATTTATTTTTGATTCAATTTTATTCATACACGAGGATTTAAATGCAAAAGACAAGTGGAGCTGTTGTTGCTTTTATTTTGGATGATAAACTTTTGCTTTATCCTAACCTTAATTAACTTTACTTCAAAAAGCAGAAAACATATAATTTTTTTCAATTATTGTAACTAAATTAAATTACATGGCCAGGCCTATGTATTATATAAATAAAAGTTTTTTTCCTTAAATTTAAATAATTATACGTATCAAAAATTAAAAATTAAAGATGTAAAATAAGTTTATTCAAATGTAAGTTTTAATAGCTTAAATACAATCAACAATATATTAATTTGTTTATGTTTCAAATGATTTAATTTTAAAAATTAATAATTTAAAATTTATATACTTTAAATCTAAAAATCTTAAATTTAAATAATTTAAATATCAGACTCAAAAAATCTTATTCTAAAATTATTTAAATTAAAAAATTAAAATTTAAAATTATTCAAACATAAAATAAATCATATTATAAAATAATTTAAAATCAAAATTAACATAAATATTATCTGACCCGAAAATACACCGACATGAAATGACTAGACCCCTAATCAATTCTCCATATCTAAAGGTCAAGGAAAGAATAATTGCCCAATGGGAAAGTTCAAACATGTTATTTGTTTTTGTTTAAACATTTCAAGGAAAGTTGAAGGCAAAGAATCAAACAAAAATTTATAAGAATTGTAGAGTTATCACGTAAAGTCAAATTTAATCTTGCAAACGTTGGTTAATAATTTGCTTTTAATATATAAAAATTTATTTACTTCATCATTTTAATATTCTATTTGTTTTTTTGACTAAATTTTTAATTTTTATAAAAAATATATTAAACTTATTTATTAATCAGATCTAAATTCTATCTAATCTACCTTAAAATATATACGAAAAATTATATTCAAGATCGGTCCATTTTATAAAAATAGTAATACTATCAAAAGACTTGTTTATCTTTCTTATTCTCTTCTTGCTTAGCTCTCTGTTTGCCAAAGTAGCCCTTACTCCCTCTCTGGGGGACGAGATTGATCCGATGTCATCTATTCTGTTGTATAGTTTGGATTAGAGAGATTTTGGAAGAAGAGAGTTTGGAAGTAGTGACCTTACAACTTCACGTTGTTGCTTTTATGTGGGTTGAGCTTGTTCGGACATCGTTACCACTGTCCAAATGTTTGCTGCAACTTCAGATAAAATTTTCAAATCTTTACCCTTTGATTTTCATTTGATGAAGCCCACTAAGATTGCTAGCCTTGGCGCGAGTCCCTTTGTTTCCTTGTAATGGGCTTCTATCATTTGGAGGGTGCCATACCTGATCACAGTGTTGTGCCACTTTTGACCCCCCTTTTTTTATATAATTTGAAAATAAGAGAATGCTAACATTTAAATCTAAATGAATTTAGAATTAATTCAGATGATTAATACAATCAATTAATATACAAAAGTTGAATTTTAATATATATATATATAAAACTCTTTACTTATCCTTTCAACTATTATTTCACTTATATATATTTATATAAAGTTTACACTCTCCTATCATTACAAATCTCTTGTCACCCCAATAAGAGACTGTTGGCTACCTAAGATGCAGTTTGTTTGGTGAAGTGAATTATCCTTCGATTGTTAGCATTAGATTCGCCACATATATCGGCTTTTATTGAAAAAGAAAAAGAAAAAGAAAAAAAACCTTTATTTGTTCTCTTTATACATTTTTTTAAAGAATTTTTGTTTGTTATTTTTAGGGGAATGGGTTACCACCGACAAAAGTCAAATAGAGTTTCATAAGTGTTTTTTTTATGGGGCATTTTTGGGTTGGTTTTAGATCTTATTAATGGGTTTAAAATATCATTATATTCTTATTTAGGATATGTTAAGAAATTAAAATATAATAGTTAAAAAAGCATACGTATCAATGTTTTAATATTATTTGTAAATTTTAAAAACTCAATTGCATACGTAAATATATATATATATATCAATTTATTTGTTTAGGTTTCAAAGTAGAACCTAATAAATTTCAATGTAAAAGTCTCAAGTTTAAATTTATAGGGATTTCAATGTGTCCCAAGTTCAATTTATGGAAAGAGGATACATGCGATGATCGATATCAGACTTTAGATAGTTAGTTCAGCATGATTTAAATTATTATTTAAATAAAAAATTTATTTTAATTTAAATTTAATTATAAGTATTTATATATAATATTTTAATAAAATTGACTAATAGACTAGCTCAAATTTGATTTGACCCAGATCCGAGCCAGAATAAAAAAATTTGAAGATTACAATCTAACATAATCTATGAACATTTTTAGTTGATATGCATATAATACAATTAGATCACCATAATAAGTATATAAATTCTAATTAAAAATAATTCTTTTAAAAAAAAGGAAAATTCCAAACTCAACTATTTTGATAAATATAATATTATTCATATAAAATATATATGTGTGTGTGATATTATGATTTTATTTATTGAATTAAATGATGGACTGCTATGATAAACTTTTCTTGTTTCCAATAATGCAAAAACCCAATCCTTCCAACAAGTTTCTTTCGATGGTGAGAAGAATTGACAAAAGAGCCATCAAAATTGAGACGTTTGCAAACAAATTATCTTTAAGCTTTAATATTTTAGTCTAATCCAAGATAACCAACCAACAAACCTCTCAGTCATGATTGGCAAATAAGAAGTAATTGGAAAGGTAAAATCTACTAATATTTTCTCTTTTTCTGGTGCAATAATTGTGAACAGATGATAAAAACTTTCATCTTCGGCTTGGTTCGATTAAAAAAGAAAGTGAAATCAAATGAATATAGAAAGCGAAAAAATTTTTGTATTTTGATATTTTTACAGTACTAAAATTTAATTGTTATTAATTTTTTAAGGATAAAAGTGATC
>JBBYHM010353097.1:1381-23232 GCA_038381775.1 Adansonia rubrostipa | reverse complement strand
CTTGGTTGTGGCATAGAAGATTAGGACATGCTAGTATGAATGTAATTTCCAAACTATCTAGAAAAGACCTTGTTGTTAGATTACCAAAAATGAAATTTGATAATGATAGAATATGTGATGCATATGTTCAAGCCAAACATAAAAGAGCTTCATTCAAACCGATTAATATTGTATCAACTACTAGAGTATTACAACTTATTGATATTAACCTTTTTGGTCCTACTAGGACATTAAGCTTAGAAGGTAAACAATCTGGTTTTGTCATTGTAGATGATTACTCTAAGTTTACTCGGGTTCTCTTCTTAAGCTCTAAAGATGAAGCCTTAGAAAATTCATTACTTTTTGCAAAATTATCCAAAATGAAAAAGGTTATTCTATTTTAAGGGTAAAAAGTGATCATGGAAAAGAATTTGAAAATCTTGATTTTGATAAATTTTGTAATGAAAATGGTATTAGCCATAATTTCTTGGTACCTAAAACTCTTCAACAAAATGAAGTTATTGAAAGAAAAAATAGAACCTTAGAAGAAATGGCTAGAACCATGCTTCGTGAAAACAATTTACCAAGATATTTTTAGGCGAAAGCTATTAATACTTCTTGCTACATTATAAATAGAGCTATGGTTAGGCCACTCCTAAAAAAAACTCCCTATGAACATTTTAAAGGAAGAAAACCTAACATTAGCCACTTTCATCCTTTTGGATGCAAATGTTTTGTACTAAATAATGGAAAGGATAATCTTAGTAAATTTGATTCAAAAAATGATGCAGAAAATTTTCTTTGTTATTCAACAAATTCCAAAGCTTAAAAAATGTTTAATAAGAGAACTTTGGTTGTTGAAGAGTCAAGACATATTATATTTGATGAAGCTAACTCAACCTTAAGAAAGGTGTCTCTTGATAATGACGATGTAGAGATTTACCAAGAACAAGCATCACATAAGGAGCAAGGACAAGCAATGCAAAATCAAGAAGCTCTAAAAGAGAAAGAACTACATGAGCCAACTTAAGTAGAAAGGGAAAAAAATCATTCTAGAGAGTTGACTTATGTCAAAGAAAGTGAGATAATTGGTGATCCGAAATAAGGGGTAAGAACTAGATCATCTCATAGAAACACATGCAATTATGTAGCTTTTCTTTCACAAATTGAACCGCAGAATTTAGATGAGGCTCTAAAAGATGATAGTTGGATCATGGCTATGTAAGAGGAGTTAAACCAATTTGAAAGGAGCAACGTTTGGAATTTAGTGGAGAGACCTAATAATTATCCCATTATAGGTACTAAATGGGTTTTAGGAACAAACTTGATGAGAATGGAATAATAGTTAGAAATAAGGCTAGATTAATAGCTAAAGGACATAGTCAAGAAGACAGAATTGATTATGATGAAACTTATGCCCCCGTAGCTAAACTAAAGGCCATTAGAATACTTTTAGCTTTTACATGCTTTAACAATTTCAAGTTGTATTAAATGGATGTCAAAAGTGCCTTTTTAAATGGTTTCATTAATGAGGAAGTTTATGTTGAGCAACCTCCAGGTTTTGAAAATCCTCATTTTCTTGATCATGTCTTTAAACTTTCAAAAGCTTTGTATGGACTAAAGCAAGTACCTAAGGCATGGTATGAGAGACTCTCAAAATTTTTAATTGAAAAAGTTTTTAATCGAGGCAATGTTGACAAAACTCTATTTATAAAAGTAAAAAACAAGGACATTTTAGTGATTCAAGTTTATATTGAAGACATTATCTTTGGTGCTATTACTGAATCTCTTTATCAAGAATTTTTTAAGTTAATGCAAGGTGAGTTCGAGATGAGCATGGTGGGATAATTAACAATCTTTTTGGGACTACAAATTAAACAAACAAAAGATAGCATTTTCATCAATCAAGCAAAGTACACCAAGAAATTACTCAAGAGGTTTAAAATGGATGAAGCGAAGCCTTGTTCCACACCTATAAGTACTTTAACAAAGCTTAGAAAGGATGAAGGAGGTAAAATTGTTAACTCTAAAACTTCATAGGCCTATGATAGGTTCATTGCTATATCTTACCGCAAGTAGACCTGACATAATGTTTAGTGTATGCCTATGTGCTAGATCCCAATCATCATCGAGGGAGTCACATCTAATTGGCATGAAAAGAATCTTTAGATACCTTAGAGAACTCCCAATCTAAGCTTATGGTATCCAAAAGAATTATCTTTTGTCTTACATGTTTATTCGAATACGAATTTTGGTGGATGTAAAATTAATAGGAAAAGCACTTTCGGTACTTGTCAATTTTTTGGAAATATGCTCATATCATGATTCTCCAAGAAATAAAATAGTATTGCTTTATCCATAACCGGAGCGGAATACATATCCGCGAGAAGTTGTTGTGCCTAAAATTTATGGATAAAACAATAAATGGAGGATTTTGGAATTACCATGGATCATATTCCAAATAAATGTGACAAACTAGTGCCATTTGTCTCACCAAAAATCTAATTCAACATTCTAGAACCGAGAACATAGAAATTAGACATCACTTCATTAAAGATCATGTGCAAAAAGATGATATAGTGCTTGAATTCGTTGATGCCTTGCATCAACTAACTTATATTTTCACTAAACCACTTGACAGTGATAGATTTTGCACAATTAGAAGAGAAATTAGATTAATGAATGCATCCTAAATTCTTAATTTGATAAAATCCTAATACCTTGCCTTAATATTGTTTGCATCATGCTTAGTTTGAAAAGCTAGCTTAACATACCCATTTGTTTGATGCTATGCACTTGTATGAATTTTTGAATAATCTTGTTATCTTTTGATTAAATTTTGAATTGTCCATGCTAAATGATATTGATGTGAAAATTTTGGTTCAAGTTAAATTTTCAAATGTTTTTCAAAGGACAATCGGGTTAAAAATATGCCTAATTTGATGCCATCTTAATAGAAATGACCTAATACTAAGCCATACGTATGATACCTGCACATTCTTTTTCTTTGTATCGAGACAGTTCCTGTTGTATCAATACAAACCCATACTTGTTCTTTGAATCGATACCTGATCCCAAGTATCGATACACTATATCGAAACTCCCTAGCCTATATCGATACAGATTAATTTGTTCTAAGTCTCGAGATCCCGTTCCTTGTATCGATACAAAACCCAAAAATGTTCTTTGTATCGATACTGCCTTTTCTGTATCGATACTCACTATTAATTTAGGACTCTTCATGCGTAGAAAGCTCATTGTATCAAGCACTATTCCTCCTTATCTCTAGCATCTTCTCCCTAACTTAACCTTTAAATCATCAAAAGTCAATTTCGCACATTTTTCTCACAATCTTTGATCCATAAACCAATTAACTTCATCACGTTTCATTGAACCCATTTAAAAATTAACCCATTATCATCATATTTCGCCATAAATTTGAAACCCTCTATCACCCTAACCTTCACTATTTTTTTTTCGAATTCCATTAACTTTGTCCAAATTTTTACATAAATTTCAATTGTTTTTTCATTCCTAAGCCTTTCCCCACTTTGTTGTTGCGATTGATTGTGGATTTACTCAATACATTACACCAATTGCCACCAAAACTTACTGCCCACCACCTATTCGACCATTTTCCCCAACCAGCCTATCCTTAGCACTTTATCCACTCGACCTGCTTGACCTATTCCATGACCACCATCGACAAACATCATCAAAACCCAATCCCACCTCATCCGAAACCCACTAAATCACATCAAACACTTCACCAACATCAATCCGCTCTTCCACTTGTTCGAACCACCATCAAATTCTACTATGCCACTACCTACTCGACAAAAGTCCTCAACCACTTTCAAACACAACCATGCTTCCCAATACCGAACAAATAGCTCGTCGTCAAGGTCTCGTCACCCATGCTTCCATGTCTTTCACTCGTCAACAACCTTCAGCCCAAAATCAGTCATTCTTTGACTTATGTTTTTGCGATTCATGGGCTCATAAGCAGTTCACCACTATCTATGCCCGTATGCCCATCCAACAATGTCAAGTCATCGACTTTTCCTTTTTCTGGTCCATTAGTTATCCTTACCTTCAGATTTTTGAAACCTTCAAATAGACCAAATTTCTTTCTCTAAATGTTTTGATTCGCGAAAACCTTATCCCAGTATTCTTCAGCAATGCCTCCCTTATTATTGATGATCATGATTGTGTCGTTGCTATTCGGTCCTATCTTTTGGGATAGGATCTTGTTGTCAACTCGACTTCTCTCGCGTCTGCCTTTAATTTTTTGAATGAAGGCATAATCCATGAAGGTTTGACTCCTGTCACCTTGTGCACCCCGAACAACAAAACCACACTCTGTCCTCTGGTCGATCGCTTACTCCATCTTATCATCTCATATGTGCTTTGTCCATACAGCACCAAACATACCTTGATTAATGACGCGGGCTATTGGTGGCTTCATATAATTCAAACTGAAAATCATCCAAACTTAGCCTATTTCATTTTTGCAAACCTTGTTCTATGCGTTCGTGGTTGTCATAGCCTCCTCAATAGCATGGCCTTGAGTTACTACTTCGACACCTAAGGTCTTGATCTTTCGTGTGACCTCGGGATTATGGTAACCACTTACCATTACATTGGTCACAAATCCATGGCCATCGGGTATGAAATTTAAGGCACCGACTTCATTCCTAAGGCTCATCGACAACCAACGCTTGAGCAACAAAATGTTCTCACTCCCGATGATCATGATGATACAGAGCATGATGAGCCTCCCTCACCTCCAGCTCCCTCTACCTCTTCATCCGCGCCCATGGACATTCACACTATGTACACTTTTATTATGGGACATCTTGATTCATAGGAGGGACGATTCGATCATCGCTTTGACACTATTGATGCTCTCCTTTCTACTCTTGAGCATAGCCACTGGGCTTTGATAGAGCAATTCCATGCTTTTTAGGTTGCTTTTCCTCGTGCCTCTCTGCCTATTTCTCCACCTGTCAAGGATCCTTCGACCGATGATGCTTAGTCCAATTAGGCTCATTTTAGGATATCTCTTACATTTTTAGGACTTTATGATCTTTCACTTACTTTATGTTTTGCATTCCTTTGAACATCTTTTGCTTATTTTGTTAAATATATTTAACATCTTATGCTTAATGAGTTTGTCTTTGCTTGTGCCTACTCTCATTGCATTTCCTCCATTGCTTTGAATTACTCATATTTGAATTCTATTTTGATATAACAAAAAAGGGGAGAAATACCATAAATTTGTAATGTGTTGCTATATATTCTTCCATGAATTTATTATGCACATTGATCATGATTATATTACCATGTTGGAACCCAAATAACATGTTAATATTGAACATTAGCTTGATTTTTAATCTTGGACAATACTATCAATTTAAAATGTTACAGCTTGAAAGGATCCAATTTACTCAAATTAAAACCTTTGAAAACTATTGCTTTATTGAGGGGGAGTTATTTTTCTTTAATCTCAAAGCAAATTTATGTTAAGTTTTGTTATATCAAAAAGGGGGAGATTGTTAACTTTGATTTCGATTTTGATATAATAAACAACTTAAGCTAAATTAATACTCAACTTGGTATTTGTGTTCAAATTGAAAAACATTTTGAAAAGTACTAAGTTTGTAATATATCAAAAAAAATTATGCTCCAAAATGTATATTTATACTTAGAATATTTTTGAGATAGGTTTGAGTCAAGAAAAATCATTTTATAAATTTTTTTGAAGGTTTGTATTGATACAAAGAACAAATGTATCGATACTATGCTTAAAATCCTCAAATGTATCGATACAAGTGTGTCTATATCGATATAGCCTACTTGGTATCAATACTTACCCCATGTGTATCAATACAAGGCTTGATAGTAGCCAAAGTTTGGCTGAAACCATCAAATGCATCGATACAAGTGTATCTATATCGATACAGCTTGCTTGGTATCGATACTCACCCCATGTGTATCAATACAAGGCTTGGCAGTAGCCAAGGTTTAGCAGTAGCTAAGGTTTGGCTGAAACCCTTATATGTATCGATACAAGCGTGTTTGTATCGATACTCAGTTCCCTGTATCAATACAACAAGCTGTAACGGTCACTTTTTTATTCCTGTATAGATACTATTGGTATCGTATTGATACTATAGTGCGGGTCTAAAAGGAAACAAGCATTTATGAAGGCTACAACGGCTCTCCAACCACCACATTAAATGCCCAACGTTTACAAATCAATTTTAAGCTATAAATAGAGGTTTCCAATAGCTGAAGAAGTAGAGGCATAAAAAATCATTGAATCATTGAACAACAAAAGCTCAAAAATCTTCAAATTCTTCATTTTTTACTTGTATCAAATTTATACTCTTCAAGCCTATTTGTATCTCATTCATCTTGTACTTAAATTCCAATAAACAGCTACCTACTAGAGGTTCAATCTGTTTGCAAAATACTTTATTCATATCACAAAAGGGGTTGTGTGAAAGTGAGTGAAAATATTTAAGAATTTAGGGTAGAATTCTTAAAAGGATTGAAAAGTTCTATATAAGCCTTAAAAGATAGTGGTGTATGGTTATACCTTAATCTTAAAAGTAATGATTTGTTTAGTGAATTATGGGAATCACCTTGGTAAAAAAGTACCAAGAAGAGAGGGCATAGGTTTCAAGTTCAAGGACTGAACCTTTATACATTGATTGTTTGTTTTTCTTACCCTTAACTTATTTTTATTACCAATTTACTTTAAATTTATCAAGTCTTTATAAGAATCGATTCACCTTCTCTTGGTTAAATCTTTTCCTTGAGCTAACACATTATTTAGTACAAAATATTTGCATCCAAAAGGATGAAAATAGCTAATGTTAGGTTTTCTTCCTTTAAAAAGTTCATATAGAGTTTTCTTTAAGATTGGCCTAACCATAGCTCTATTTGTAATGTAGCAAGAAGTGTTAATGGCTTCTGCCCAAAAATATCTTGGTAAATTATTTTCATAAAGCATGGTTCTAGCCATTTCTTCCAAGATTCTATTTTTTGTTTCAACAACTCCATTTTGTTAAAGAGTTTTAAGTACCGAGAAATTATGGCTAATGCCATTTTCATTACAAATTTTATCAAAACCAAGATTTTCAAATTCTTTTCCATGATCACTTCTCACACTTGAAATAGAATAACCTTTTTCATAATTTTGTAAAAAGTAATGAATTTTTCTAAGGCTTCATCTTTAGAGCTTAAAAAGAGAACTCAAGTAAACCTAGAGTAATCATCTACAATGACAAACCCATATCGTTTACCTCCTAAGCTTAATGACCTAGTAAGACCAAAGAGAGCAATATGAAGAAGTTGTAATACTCTAGTAGTTGAAACAATACTAATTAGTTTGAATGAAGCTCTTCTATGTTTCCCTTGAACACATGCATCACATATTCTATCATTATCAAATTTCATTTTTGGCAATCCAATAACAAGGCCTTTTCTAGATAGTTTGGAAATTACATTCATGCTAGCATGTCCTAATCTCCTATGCCATAGCCAAGACAAGTCATCATTATTAGCAACAAAACAAACATTTTGAGAAGACAAGTCATCTAGATGCATAACATAAACATTTCATTTTCTATGTCCTATAAAAACAATTTATTTGACTTAACATCAACAACTTAACAATTCATTGATTAAAAAATAACTTTCATGCCTTTATCACACAATTGACTAATACTAAGAAGATTATGTTTGAGACCTTTGATAAATAGAATATTTTCAATGTTGGATGAAGAGTTGTTACCTATGGTTCCAATACCTTCAATTTGTCCTTTTGAGTTATCACCAAAAGTAACACTTCCTCCATCCTTAGGCCTTAGTTCCACGAATTGATTTTTGTCATCGGTCGTGTGTTTTGAGCATCCACTATCAAGGTACCAAGAATTCTCCCTTGTTGAATTTGCCTTGAAGCAATGTTCTTCCTTCTACAACCATAAAGTCATGTTTTCTTTTTAGGTACCTAAATTTTCTTGGGTCCTCGAGTATTAATGTTGACAATTCTTGTGCCTTTTGGAATCCATTTTATTTTGGTGGCCTCATCTTGAGATGTGCTAACAACTTTAGGGACCTATACCCTTCTAATAAGCTTACCTCTATAAGTAATAATCTTTAAAGAATATGTGTGAAATGTACAACCAAGTTTATGGCAATGAGTACATATGCTAGATGCATCAAATGATTTATTTTGTGTCACAAAGAAATTCTTGAAGTGATTTTCTTTTTTAATTTTATTGTAGCCAAACCATCTTTATCAAAGAATGCTCTTTATGTTTCTAGCATATTATTCAATTTTTGTTGTGCCATATAAAACCTTGTAAATGAGTTATGCAAGTTTGTGTTTTTCTTGGTTAGATCATCAATATTGACTTGTAACTCATCTATTTTCTTCTTAAGATCATCATTTGTCATGCTTAATGTTTCATTTTCTTCCTTATGTTTAGAAATCATTTTCTTATATTTTAAATTCATGGTTTCAAATTCTAATGCTAATTCATCAAATGCATCTTGTAATTCATCAAATCAGTAAGGATTAGCATTAGAAGGTACCTTGGGCTCATCATAGACATGAAACATAGGTTGTCCACCTCCTCATCATCATTATCGAATTGTCACTATCACTCCATGTGGCCACCATAGCCTTCTTCTTTAACTTCTTCAGGTTTGGCTTCTTCTACATTGGATAATCAAATTTAATGTGTCTCGATTTCTTGCACTCATAGCAAATCATTTATTCTTTCTGTTTTTTGCTTAAGCCTTCTTTTATCATTTCTTTTCTAGGAGGTTTTCTTGCTTTATTCATTCTCATGAATTTGTTCAATCTTTTTTTAAACATGGCCATTTCTTTATCTTTCTCAACCTCCTCCTCATCATCATCATTGCTAGGAGTGATTGTTTTAAAGTCAACACGTGCCTTCTTAGGTGGCTTTTGTCCATGCTTGATCTTAATCTCATAGGTTAGAAGAAAACTTATGAGTTCATCTAAAAAAAGTGTGTTGGGATCTTTTGATTCTTTAATTGCTGTCATTTTTGTTTACCAAGACGTGGGAAGACTATTGAGTAGCTTCTTCACCATTTCTTTATTTGGATAGGTCTTCCCAAGCGCCTTCAACCCATTGATAATATTCGTGAACCTATCCGACATTTCTTTGATAGTTTTATCCACCTTCATCCTGAACAATTCATAGTCAAGTGTAGGCATGCTTGTTTTGGATTCCTTGACTTGATTTGTTCCTTCATGTGTGGTTGCTAACTTGTCCTACACTTGCTTGGCATTGTCACATAATGAGACTTTATTGTAGTCACTTGGACCAAGAGCACAAAATAGTGTATGCATGGCCTTGATATTTAATTTTGCCATTTTGGTGTCTTGTTCATCCCATTCTTCTTCTTCCTTTGGCACAACACAATCTTTAACTCTCTTCCTAGGGATAAGTGGTCCATTGAAAATAATCTTCCATACTTCATAATCATTTGCTTGGATAAAAAGCCTCATCCTTGTCTTTCAATATGAGTAGTTCTCACCATTGAAGAGTAGAGGTCTCATGATGGAATGGCCTTCAAGTCCCATACTTTTGCATTTGTCTCAGATGCCATGAGACAAACTTGATCCAGGCTTTTTAACTCTTGTGAGTTTCTTGAGGCTTTAAGCATTATATTTGCATTCTCCATTTTTGTGCTATCAAGGATCTTTTCTCAAGGTTATGAAACCTACAATAGAGGCCAAAGCTCTGATGCCAATTGTTAACTTAAAGAAAAGATTGAATCAAAAGGGAGGTGAATTGGTTCTACAAAAACTTGATAAATTTGAAGTAAATTAAAAAAGAAGTTAATGGTAAGAAAAATAAACAATTAATGTATAGAGGTTCCGTCCTTGAACTTGGCACCTACATCCTCTCTTCTTGGTACTTTCTTTACCAAGGTGATTCTCATAATTCACTAATCAAATTGTTTACCTTTAAAGCTAAGGTATAACCTTACACATCTATCTTTTAAGCCTTAGATAGAACCTTTGAATCCTTTTAAGAATTTTACCCCAAATTCTCAAATATTTTCACTCACTCTTACACAACCCCTTTTGTGATATGAGTGAGATATTTTGCAAACAAATTGAACCTCCATTAGGTGGATGTTTGGTAGGAATTTAAGCACAAGGTGCATGAGATACAAATAGACTTGGAAGAGTATAAATTTGATATAAGTAAAATGAAGAATTTGAAGACTTTTGAGCTTTTGTTGTTCAATGCTTGATTGATCGTTGTATCTCTTACTTCTTCAGCTATTGGGAACCTCTCTTTATAGCTCGAAAATGATTTATAGACGTTAGGCATTTAATGTGGTAGTTCGAGGGTTTCAGGCAAACCTTGGTTACTGCCAAGCATTATATTGATACATATGAGGTAAGTATCGGTACTCACTACAAGGTATCGATACATGCTTAAAACTATCGATGCAAGTGAGGGTTTTAAGCATAGTATCGATACATTTATACATTGTGCCGATATATACCTTTAAAATCCTTTGTAAAATAATTTTTTTTACTCGATATTAACTCAAACATATCTCAAGAATATTCTAAGTATAAATATACATTTTGGAATATATATTTTTGAGAAAATGAAAACGTAATACTTTTTCAAAATGTTTTTCAATTTTAACACAAATACCAAGTTGAGTACAAACTAATTTAGCTTAAATTGTTTGTTATATCAAAACTGAATTCAAAGTTAACAATATTGTACATGATATAATATATAATATATAATATATATAATTATAATAATATAGATTGTGTATGTCATTAGTAAATACATTTATCTATTATAATATAATAAAATATTGTGTTCAATCGTTATAGAAATATGTATAATTGTAATAAATTTTTATGTAACTATTGATATTGTATAAAATAATAAATATTTATGTAATATCAATATATCATAATATATAATATAATATATCAATGGGTATATATACATATGTATAGTATAGTAAATTTTTATACAACTATTGATATTATAATATTTATATTATGTAAAATTTAAATTAATAGATAATATAAGATATATAATGTAATATTATATAGTATATAATATGGTCTATCATATTAAGTAACTATAGTATACTATATTATGGATCTATTTATAATATTAATATATGATTATGGACAATATGTTTTATGTATTATTTATGTATATTATAATATTTAATTTTATATAGCTACCATATATTCATGTTACTGTATTGTATACATGTATTAATTGGTATTATTAAATTAAACTATTAATACATTTATTTCATTTTTGATACGTGTAATATAGACTATATATTATTAATATTTAAGTTTGTAAAGTTATTCTATACTTTATGTTATTATATTACTATATAAATATTAATTGTTTAAATATTTTCTGAAGAATATCCTTTGTTTAAATATATTTTATTTAGATTATTTAATTAAGTTATTTGATTTTTATATTTTTATTTATAAGATAATTTTTTTTATTTTAACATTTTTTTCCTTTAAATACTAAGGGAATGATTTAAAGTTAATTTTGTTAATAGTCTTATTATTTATTAGTGTTACATAAAATATCAAGTTTAATTATTTGTTAAAATTATATGATATTTTCGTATGCTTAAATTATTATACTATTAAAATTTAAATTTAAATTTAAATGTAAAATAAGTATAATAGTATATTATACATGATTATTTTTATTTATAATAAATCAATCAATTAAATGTTAAACTAATAACATCATTTGTTATTTTTTATGCTTAATTATTGTAAATATAATATGGATAGTACTCGAAGATATTTGAAATTTATAGTTAATATGTTTTAAATTAAATTTAATTTAAAGATTACTATTAATTTTTTATTTAATAATACATTATTGATATAATTATATAATAATTATAAATATAATTTAATAAATTAAATATTTAATTTATTATTTATTTATTTTATTTTAAATAAAATCATAAAATTATAGTTTACTGCTTTTTCAACTTTTTATAGGTATCAAATCAGATCTGTATTAGGCTTGAATTGGATCAGTCTCGGGCTCAGATTTATGTTTTTCATGGGTTTTAGATTGAATTGGTATCGGGCTCGGATCAGACTGGTCTTGGGCTTGCATTGTAATGGATTTGAGCTTTTACGAGTTTCGGCCATTTTCGATTTTGAGCTTTTTTGGGTTTAGGTTATTTCGGGCTTGGTTTTTTTGGTACCGAGCTTTTTTGAGCTCGAGTTTTTTTGGATTCAGGCTTTTGACTTTTAAGTCAATTTGAACAGGATCGAATTCGGTTTCGAATTGACTCGCGCGAGCTTTCAAGCTTGGGCTTACTTTGCCAGCTCTAACCTTTTCCTTTAGAATTATTTAACGAAATTAGCTTAAATGACTTAGTTTATTAATAATGAAAATTCGGTGATATAATTTGATGAAATTAAAAATTTATTACTTATATAAAAATTTATATTAAATTGACTGACTTAAAATGTAAATTAAAATTTTCTAGTCGGACCATAAATTTTCACAGTAAATTGTGTTTGTTCTGACTGATCATTTAAGTTCTCATCCTTTTCGCCTGTTTTCCTCAATGTAGCACAGATATTGTGGGTGCTATCAGAGAACCAATGCGAGAATCATCAACAAATTACATGCATTTACTGAAGAAGTTTGAAAGTTTACCCTTTTAAGATAAGATATTATTGAATATGAATGAATATTGTCCATAAAAATACATAAGCCAACCTTCAAAGGCTCTTGTTATTATTTATATAATTATCTCTCTCTCTCTCCCTCCCTCCCTCTCTCTCTCTCTCTCTCTCTCTCTCTCTCTATATATATATATATATATATATATCTAATATATGATCTGTTCTATTTTGCAAAAAAGCAACATTTGGAGTTTGGACAAATATTCGGCTGATTTGATTTCATTCCCATTTATTTTTTTTTTGTGACTGTTTACTGTTTGTTGTGTTGCATAATTTGGTGGACACTGGACGGTCAACTAAGCAACAATCGATTAAAATTCAGATTGGATCAACTGTGTAGATCAATTGAATCGATAAATTGTTTAGTCCAGCATAGCATATCAATTCGGTAAAACTTCTAATCGATATTTAATTAGTAAAAATCTAGTAAAAATCTGTAAAAAAATCAGTTTTTGTATTTATATTTTTTTAAATTTTATTTGTATCGATAAGATTTCAACTGTTAATTAATTAATTTTATATTTAATAGCATATCATTAAGTCAAATTATCGATCAGTTTAGGAAAGTTAGACCAATAATTAACTTTTGATTTTTAGGAATCAATTTTACTTTTATTATTGAGATATTTTAAGGGTTTTAAATAAAGAGATTCCTTAAATTAAAGAGGATCTCCAATCCCTAGAATTAGGGGATTTTGTAGTTGATTAATTATTTTCTTTTCCTGTAATGTTATTTTAGCTGTTTAATACATTGAAGAATCAATTTTTTTCTTCTAAAGTTACGTGGTATCAAAGCTAGGGTCTTCATTTTATAGCTAGAATGGCATGACTGGGGTAAGAAGATCACCAGATTCTTTGAAGGCAGAAAGTTCCATAACTATCATGACTATCTAAGCAAATCATTTTTCTCAACATTCTTCCCATTTAACTTCCCACAAACTGAATGGGAAAAAGACTTAATATAGGTGTAGTTTGTGAAATTGGTAATTGATGGCAGGGCAAAACTTAGCCATCTAACTAGAGACGTGAAGTAGCTAAAAGGCTGGACATCCCAAACTGAGCACATGGAGCATAGAAAATTCATTAATCATTGCTTGGTCGATCAATTCAACGGAGCCAACCATAGGTAAAACCTACTCTTCCTCCTTACTGTAAAAGATGTATAGGAAGCAGTGTATGAAACCTATTCTGATCTAGAAAGTTCATCCCTGATTTTTATTTCAAAATAAAGTTCTGGAAATCCAAACAAGGTGAACATGACATCACTATTTATTATAATGAGATGGTTTCTTTAAGGCAAGAATTAGATCAATATTATAATGATGAATGAAATTGTTCTACTGATAGTGTCAAAATCATGAAAAAAAAAAAAAAAAAGGAGAATGATCGTATGTACATGTTTTTGGTGGGTCTTTACCGAGACTTTGATGAAGTTGGGTCAGGAATCCTTGGGAAAAATTTGCCATCCCTTTGTGAAGCTTTATTTGAGATCAGAAGAGAAGAGACTGAGAGGAAGCTTATGTTGAATACACAAGAAGCAAAATCAACAATAGATATGGAATATTCAGCCCAGGTTTCAGGGAACACTGAATTCGACAATGATAGAAAGAAAAAGCCTTGGTGTGAACATTGCAAAAAGCCATGGCATATGAAAGAAACTTGTTGTTAAATTTAAAGGAAAACTGTAAATTGGAAAAAGAAGATAGGAGGTGAAAATCAAGTTTTCCAAGCCTCTCATGAAGAAACTCAGGGGAAGAAATCACTCCAGAGGCATCTCCATTCACAAAAGAATGGCTAGAGCGCCTATATAAACTTTTCTAGTCTGCAAATTCCAAGTAAATCCCTTTTGTTCTTTGGCTGAAAAAGGTAACTTCATAACTACCATCCTTCGTGCCAAGTCTAGTCAAGCCAACTTTTAGATAAGAGATTTTGGAGCAATTGATCATTTGACAAGTTGCTCCTACCTTTTTGCCATTTACACCCCTTTTGAAAGGAACAATAAAATCAAGATTACTGATGGGTCACTGTAGTAATAGCTGGGATTGGAACATTGTTTTATCTCCATCCATAACCTTACATAATGTTCTTCATGTGCCTAAATGTCTTGTAATCTTTTGTCTATAAGTAAGTTGAGTTATGATCTCAAGTGTCAAATTAATTTCTATCCCTCTCAGTGAGTTTCAAGAAATGGTCTTGGGGAGAACGATTGCCAGTACTAAAGAGAGAAAAAGTCTATTTCTTCGAAGATGGAACTAATCTAAGAAAACAAGTTTAGAGTACATGTTTTCAATCTATTTCTATTATGCTATGGCATTATAGTTGGGACATCCAAGTTTTCGTTATTTAAAAATAAAAGTGCATCTTCATTTCAATGTGAGTTTTCTGAATTAGTTAAACATCATTGCTCATATTTTCCTCCAAAGCCATATCAAGCTTCGAAACCACTTTTGTTGATCCGTAATGATGCTTGGGGACCGTCTAGAGTTTCAACACTCTTAACATAAAATGGTTTGTCATTTTTATTGATGATCAAAAGAGGGTAAGCTAGGTGTATTTTCTAAAAGACAAATCATAAGCAGAATAGGTTGCCAAAACTTTTTATACTATAGTGGAAACACAATTTCGAGAAAAAATAAAAATTCTTAGAAGTGACAATGGCAAAAAATATTTTGACAGGGTTTTAGGTAATTTTTTCTTAGAAAAAGGCATAATCCACCAAAGTTCTTGTAATGATACACCCTAACAAAATGGCATCATTAAAAGAAAGAATTAACATCTTTTAAGAGTTTGCTAGAGCATTGTTGTTTACTAATAAGGTTCCTAAGTAGCTTAGGGTGAAGCTCTTTTAACTGTTATGTACCCTATAAATCAAATGACTAAAAAATCTTGAAATTTGAGACATTTTTAAGTCTTCTTAAAAAATGCTTTCCCATTACTAAATTGTCATCTTATTGTCTTTAAGAGTGTTTGATTGTATTGCTTTTGTCTATGTCCATGATTAAAATCATGGAAAATTAGATTCGCAAGCATGAAAAAGTATTTTCATCGGATATGTTCCAACTCAAAAAGGATACAAATGCTATGATCCAAATTCAAGAAAGATATTGTTACAATGGATGTCACTTTTTTGAGTTTAAACCATATTTTGACACTCATTTTAAAAGGGAGACAAAGATGAAGATTCAAAACAGTTTGATGATGGACCAAATTATTTTATAAACACAGAACCTAACATTTTAAATAATGAATTAGGTTCAAAAATCTATAGAGTCGTTTCATAGCTTTGATAAAAATAGCAATGTGGGAACAACATGTACAAAGGAACTTCTTATTTACTTAAGGAGGAAACAAATTCAAGACCATGAGATCAATGCCTCTCAGCAGTGTCAAGAATCCGAACCATAGATTGTTCAAAACTCCACTAAAGATTCAAGTAGCCTCCATCTTGAACTAAGCAGAGTTAGTTTACCTAATTCTGAGTCGTTTAGTCTAAGTCTAGAATATCCGATATTAATATTCCTATTGCTATTCATAAGAGTTTCAGAAGTTGTACCAAGTATCCCATGTCAAATTTTGTGTCTAACAAAAAAAGTGTGTAAGGATTCCAAAGACTGTGCAGGATGCTATACAGGTTCCTAAGTGGAAAGACGCTATTCTAGTAGAGATGAGGGCTTTTGGAAAAATAAGACGTGTGATAATAGACCTACCAAAAGAGAAAAAAACAATTAGTTGCAAATGGGTATTCACAACCAAGTACAAGTCAGATGGATCCCTTGAACGATGAAAGGCATGTTTAGTGGTTAAAGGTTTCGATCAAACATATGATATTGACAACCTCGAAACCTTTGCACCCGTGGCAAAGTTAAACAAGGTGAGAGTTCTTCTATCGATTACAACTAACCTTGACTGGCCTCTATAACAACTTGATGTAAAGAATGCATCTCTTAATGGTGACTTAGAGGAGGAAGCTTACATGGATCCACCACGAGGTTTTGGAAAGAATTTTGGGTCAAAGGTATGTAAACTGAAGTTTTTGTATGGGTTGAAACAGTCGCTTAAAGCATGGTGTAAGAGGTTCACCTAGTTTGCAAAGGGTCAAGAACATATTTAGGGACAAAGAGATCGCACTATGTTCACAAAGTGATCAACTAATAGGAAGATAGCCATCATAATTTATGTGGATGATATTAGTCTGACAGGGAATGACATTGTTGAGATGGAGCGATTAAAACAATGTCTATTGTTTGAATTTGAAATAAAAATTTGGGATCACTAGAGGATTTTCTTGGAATAGAGGTAGCTTAATAAAAGAAGGGGATTGTAGTCTCGCAAAGGAAATATGTTATTAATCTACTCACAGAAACAAGGATGAGTGATTGTCATCCAACAAAGACCCCTATTGATTCAAATTTAAAGCTTAGAGACAGCAAGGTAACTCAGTAGACACAACAGGATATCAGAAACTAGTTGGGAAGCTTATCTATTTGTCTCATACGAGGCCTGATATTGCATTTGCTGTTAGTCTTGTGAGCAAATTCGTGGATTCTCCTCGAGAAGGGCATCTTGAAGCTGTTTACCGAATTCTAAGATTTTTGAAAAGGTCACCAAGAAAAGATCTATTCTTTAAAAAGAATGACCAATAGGATATTGAGGCATACACTAGTGCAAATGGGGCAAGGATCTATTACAGATAGAAAATCAACATCAGGCTATTGCACCTTTGTGAGGCAGAACTTAGTGACATGGAGAAGCAATAATCAATGTGTAGTTGCTCGGAATAGTGCCAAAGCAGAACACAGATCAATGGCTCATGGGATTTGTGAAATGATACGGCTGTAGCGGGTTCTGGAAAAGCTGAGAGGACCTGCGACTATACCTATGAACTTGTACTGTGACAACAAAGCAACCATTAGCATTGCAAACAATCCAGTTCAACATGATAAAATCAAACATGTTGAGAATGATAGACACTTCATAAAGGAGAAAATTGATGCGGGAGCTATTTGCATGCCATTCATTCCAATGTCACAAAAAGTAGCAGATATTCTCACAAAAGGATTGTTCAAACGAACCACCAGTTTCTTGGCAGGAAGTTGGGCATAACAGACATCTATGCTCCAATTGAGGGCGAGTGTCAGTTAGTTTAGGAAAGTTAGACCAACGAGTTAATTCATGGTTCTTAGGAATCAATTTTGCTTTTATTATCTCGATTTTCTTAGGGTTTTAAATAAGAAGATTCCTTAAATCAAGGAAGATCTCCGGTATTTAGAATTATGGGATTTCATAGCTGATTAATTATTTTCTTTTCCTATATATTGTAATGTTATTGTGGCTGAATAACGCAGTGAAGAATCAATTTTCTTTCTTCTGAAATTGCACAAATAGGTAGTATTATTAATTACTAATTATATTTAATATTAAAACTATACTGTTTGAATTGAAAATAAAAAATTTGATCGATATGACTTTTGATCTGACTATTTTAACCTTGCTAAATAGTTGGTGTATTTTGAAGAATAATAAGTACAAAATAATATTGCCAATGAATACTAGCTCAGTTCCATAAAAATCAGCCTAGTCCGAGTCTAAAAATAGAGTGTGACGAAAATGTGCAGTTTTTTTTTTTTTTTTCTGAGTTCAAGAAACAAAATTCCTTTAAGATACCTTATGACTCTCTTTAGTGTTGTCAAATGAGCTTAAGCAGGTTTGTTTGTGCACACACTTAGATAATTTGTTCACTACAAAGTTAATATCAAGTCGAGTGAGCGATAACTATTGCGGTGCACTAACAATTTTCCTAAACATTTTTCATTGGTAGCAGTTGTACTTGTACCATCAATCAACCTTAGCGAGATTAAGGTATTATGGGCGCGGCAGATTCCTTTTCACCAAAGGTGCCAGTTTTGTTCAAGATATCACTAATATATTTGTGTTGTGATAAAAAGGGACCCTGTAACACCAAGAAAGTAGTTTAAAACTGCTCAAATCTCTAACAAAGAACTTCGCAGCTAAAACTGTGATAATTGAATGCTGAGATGTGTGTCAAAACATCCATTCTTTCCCTATCAATCTTATTCCTATTTTCTTGGATGGTTTCAATGCTATTAAGTTTGTTCTTCGACTTTGGCTGCTACTTTCATGTAAGACATTGTTAATAAATGATTGATGTAAATTGTTTCCACATAAATTTGCTGTTCAGACGGTGAATGACAGCTAAAGGCCAGATATGGGGTATCTTTTATATTTTACTATGACCACTTCGAATCATGAAGTAGTGGAGAATTTGGTGCGATATCTCTCCTTAAGTGCCAACAAGACATGCCAAATTTCGGGATGCCAAGCCAAAGCAAAGAGTGTGGATTGCAGATGTAATCCAAGCAGTTGAGAATGTAAAGAGTAGGTTTACAGTGTTTCCATGGGGTTTGGCTGGCTCCACTCTTGAGAAAGTCTTCTTCACCAAGGTTACTCATGGGCCGCAGGCTGTCAATATATATATATATATATATATATATATATATATATAAAATCATGTTTCTCAGATAACCTTAAAATTCTTTCTTTGAATATGCTAATGTGACATTAACTTTGTTGATTATTTTTTTTAAAGAATTTTTTTAACTAATAAAATTTTTTTTTTATTTTTATTTAAGAATATATTGGAGAATTTTTTTATATATTTTATACTTTTTTTTCTAAAAAAAATTGTAATTAAGAATTACAAAATTTTCAAAACATAAATAATTTTAAATTAATGTCACGTCAACACCAACGTCAACCTTAATCAACGTGATCAATACCATGTTGAGATATTTAACAAAATATTCTTAATGGTCTTAATAATTGAACCAAGTTTAATTAACAATTGGGAAAAGTATATGGATTTAGAATCCAAATTCAGTCTAGCTGATCGCGAAGAACCATATAGAGATACCGGAACTCTTCAAGGATGAGGTTTAAGTTTTTTTATTCGAATCAGTTTGATTCAACTCAAATCATTATTTATTAATTAAAATAATTTTTTATAAAATATATATTTTATTAAATTTTAAAAGATAATTCAAGTCATTCGATCAAACCAGGCTAAATTTGAAGTTGAACTTAAGATTGAAAAATTTTTGAAGTCGTGATCCGATCCAATTCGACTAGGTTTACTCTTCGACAAATTTAAAAAATTTAGAGTTGAATTTCAATCTTAATATTTACAACTATTTTTTTTATTTTTAGATTGTAATCTCTTTTATTAAAAAAATATATATGAATTTAATTTGTACAAATAATAATACCTATGCAAAGGACTAAAAACAAAGTTGACTTAATAAAAAAAAAAAAAAGAAGACACTTTTTCAATCCCAGCAAAAAATCAATAACAGACAATAAGAAAGTAGCAAATTAAATAAAGGCTGAATCCACGCATGCAGGGGGGGGGGGGGGAAACTGGGTTAAAATTAGAATGATTCTTCTTTCCATATCTTTCAGTTTTAACAATCTACAGATTTCCCACTCTTGTTTTTTTGATCCGCAATTTACACGGAATGTTTATCTTTTCAATTCTCCCTTATCTTTATCTGCGATTCTATCCTTATCTATTGTTTGTTTTTACCAAAGTTTAAACTTTAAGCCAACAACCCCTTCTTCTTTATTTATATGTTACTTTTATCGCTATATTTTCTGATAATTTGATGATTTGATTGATCAAAACCATGGCCAAGATATCTTTCGTTTCGGGTTTTATTTTGGTTGCTTTGTTGTGTGTGTGTGAAGCACAGGATGTTAATGTGTATGAACTGAAGAGAGGAGATTTCTCTGCTAAGTTTACCAACTATGGTGCAACTATGCTCTCTCTTAGTCTACCGGACAAAAGTGGTATGTCTCTCCCCGTAACCTTAAATTCTGTCTTTTACAAGATTTCATAACCAAGTTCCATATATCTAAACTTGTTTTTCATCAGGGAAATTGGATGATGTTGTTCTTGGATATGACTCGGTTGAAGATTACAAGGTAGGACTCATTCATTCATTCATTACTGTCATTCTTTCTTTGGTTCTAGAGATTTAAATTATGATTATTGATGTATTTTTAGTTGTGTTGTGTTTTTTGCAATAGTTGATATAATAAATACTATCATATTCAATTATGATGAAGATCAACAATGAGTATCAATTGAAATAACAGCCATAATATCATCCTGTAGATGTTACTTAAATCCCCAGGCAGACTATCAAAGATGATGTTTATAACTTTGATCTATAAAAATCAACAATATTTAAAATCCTTTTGTTTATTATGATGAAAATTTGATTTTGTTGCAGAATGATACAACCTACTTTGGAGCCATTGTAGGGCGAGTAGCAAACAGAATTGGAGGGGCTAAGTTTACTTTAAATGGTGTAAGTTACAAAATAGTAGCCAATGATGGAAAAAATACTCTTCATGGTAATGCTTTTCCTTCCCAGTCAAGTTACAATTTTAGTAATTCGTCCGTAAATTCTAAATTGTTGATTTCATTAACCTTTCAATGTTTAATCCCAGGTGGCAGCAAAGGATTTGCTGATGTTATCTGGACTGTCAAAAGTTACAAAAAAGATAGCCATGTAACATTTACATACGATAGCCTTGACGGTGAAGAAGGTAATTATCATACATTGTTGTTTTTAAAGTAATTTTATAATGTTCAAGAATTAACTGTAAAATAAGAGATTTTTGAAAATGAGATAAGAGATTGTAAAAAATAAAATATTTTTTTATCTTGAGTTTAACAATATTCGAATGAATATCGTCTCTAATTTAATAGTATTAGAGATTAATATTATTTTTAAAACATTTTATAAACAATTTTAAAGGATGATTTTTTATTAGAATTTTTTGTTTAAAGTTTTTAAGAATGATTTTTTATCCCTAAAATTTTTAAAAATAATTTTTTATCTTTTGAAAATAATTATTAATCGTCTTTTATTCTTTTAAACTTTATAGTGATCGTTGCTAACATTAAAATTTTTCAGGCTTTCCCGGGTATCTTTCAGTTTCAGTGACATATATGCTTATTGGGACGAACAAGCTAGGCGTAAAAATGGTGGCCAAGCCTCTCAAC
>JBBYHM010353088.1:0-23233 GCA_038381775.1 Adansonia rubrostipa | reverse complement strand
ATTACGTCTACCGCCAGTTTTGTCGTATCATTATGTCGAGCTTGCATATAAGGTGTTTGTTTTGTGGCAAGCTTGATCGATAAGAGGTGGCATTGGCAGGTGGGTTTTTGATTAGATCTCAGGTAACCAATCCCTATTGGGGTAGGAAATTTGACTGTAAGGTAGTATATTGCAGTGACCATGTTGGTTTTCTTCATTAAAGGCCTTCCAAATATGACATTGTAGGCAAAAGGTTGATTTACCACAACGAAGTCAACCATGGTGGTTATTGTGTGCTTGCTATCACCTAAAGTAATAGGTAGTGTGATTGTCCCTTTAACAGGAATCGGTTGGTTAACGAACTCATAAATTGAGGAAGACATTGTTAAGTCACCATCTTGGAATCCCATTTTGCAAAACGCATTCCACTATAAAACCTTGACCATGCTACCATTGTCGATTAGGATCTGATTGATTTGATAATTGCTTATGGTAGTGGAACGATAATTAGGTCATTTCCATTATCGGATAAGAGATGGGAATCTACCACAGTAAAGGCAATTTCCTAAGAACGTTACTTTAATTGCTTGGGCATTGTATCCACGACTATCATACTTCGTAAGTGGGATTTGTGCTTTGATTTGCTGGTAGCCCATTCCTCCATCATGCTCACGATTACATTTATGACCCCTATGACTGACTACTTATTTGCCTTAGTATCGTGCTGTCTGCTAGGCAATCATGTTCTGTCTTTTGTGGTGGCTTCCCTTTTCACAAATTATTTGATCGCCCTATTCATTACCAATGATTTTATTGTATTTTTGAGATTGATGCAGCCTTTCGTGTTATAAAAGTTATAGTGCTTTTCAGGGTCTTGTTTACTTCGATCACCTTTCATTGGTAGGGACCTTTTGAACAAGCCATCGCTCATAATGGTATTGAGGATGTAAGATCTAGAGGCTGTAAGGGGAATGTATGATTCATACTTAGTATAAGGTGAGGTCCACGTTCATTTTTAGCTGGGCTGTGAATTGTTCTGTGGTTGGTTTGGTTGGGTGTTTTTTAGTTGCCTGGGACCGTAGCGGTCGATTATCTATTTTTTCTACCATGACAATCGCCTTTTGAGTCTTTGTCCCATTGCTCGACTTTTCTATAGCCAATTTTGATTTCTTTTGCTTTGGCATATTTCTATGCCTTCTCATAAAATTGGTACAATTTTGGTCGGCTGTGCATCAGTGAGAGCATACTTTGTGTCATACACCCACTATAAAGGCTTATATGGCCTATTCATCATTAGGATCATGCACTTCTAAGGTTGCAACATTAAAATGTTTCACATAATCCCATTTAGTTTCCTTAGGGTTCTGTTTGACCGCTAATAGGCTAGCAGAAGTCCTAGCCGTTGTCCTGCAACTGTTAAAATGAGAAAAGTTTTTGCCTACGTGGTCAAAGTTAGTGATAGAGCTTGGGTTAAGGGAGTGCCACTACATACATGCTAGGCCATGGAGCGTTGTTGGGAAGATACGACACTGTACTGCATCCAAGACATCACACAGGTTGTGGAATGCTAAAATATGGTTCTAATGGTTCGTTGGGTTGGTCTTGCTATCATATGTGTTCGAGGAAAGCTTAACTTTCCTAGGGACGAAGACTTATCAGATAGCGATTGACAAATGATTATGCTTGTCATCGAGCCATTCCCAATTGTCTTTGCAAGGTTGCTTGAGGCTTCTGACTTCTTGCTTGTGGGCAGCTACCTGTTCGGCGAGGTCTAAGTGCCGGTGTGGCGGGGGTAAGCTGTTAGTGTGGCTGGAAATCCTAGGCAACAACTGGCATTCAGCAAGAACTTCTTCAGCGGCCTGGCAAGCTGAGTGGTCTAGTTCTATGAGCCTATCTTATTACTATTGGATTTGGAGGTCTTCTATTGGTTAGGTTGATCAGTCGACTGGTTGTGTATTTTGAAGATTGGTTTGGGAGTTGACAAGTTAGGCTGGTTAGATTTGGGATTATTGTATGGCAGCAAGTTGGTTCGCAATTAGTTGGAATTAAGGTTGGCAGTGGGCATGGTAATCGGGGTGTCCTGTCAAAAATGTTAGGGCGGGTAGAGTAGTAGGGTACATTAGCAGTGGTATGTGAGCATAAAAGGGAGTGAACTAGTTAACTAGAAGAACAGGTAGTTGTGCTACAGGTTATCAGTAAGCACATCAGGGGTGTTGGTAATTGTGACTGTAGGGATAGTCATAGCCGCATTGCTTGGGCCCACTGGTTGGCCATGGTTAGGAGTCTTGGTAGCCATTGGCGAGAGTAAGCCTAATAGGTTCTGATAGTAGGCGAAGGGTGATTGGGTTAACCAAGAAGGCATGGGTATAGATATCTACGAGTGTGAGGCAGTTGGTCGTAAACTGGGGATTGTTGGGATTGGTTGGTTTATGGTTTGGACTACCATTTCTGGGAACGGTGAAGAAACCTGTGGGGTAGCGTCAGCATGTTGGTCAACCATGTTTTTTGTTGTTTCCCACAGATGGTGCCAGTTGTTGAGGTTTTCTTTGAGAGAGACAGAAGGAAGAGTGGAGATACAACCTGCAACACCAGAAAAGGTCAGAAAAGTGCCAAAGTTAGGACTCGGGGGCACTCTCTAATGGTTAAGTTAGTTTCAATATTAAAGAGTGAGAGGCAAATAGCAAAAGAGGTAAAAGGAAAGAAGAAGTGTCCGTAAAAGGTGTTGTTGGGGGATATATTGGTCGATAATGTAATCGGAATACGGCTAGCACTGAGCTAGCTGTCAAGTTATCACGTCTTGTAACCGAACCTGTCAGTAAGATATCGACAACCACTCAAAAAGAGGCATTTGACCTGAGATCATGCTATCATCAAGTGGTCACATCGATATCTTCTCATATTCTGATAGATAGGGCTTGGTCGCCCTTTTAGACAGAGGGGTCTTCGGGCAATCGCTGCATTATTGATTGCCAAAGGGTATCACTACTTATTTGTTCTTAATTTCCAAAAACAATTTTATAGATTATTCATATGTATTATGTACAAACTGCGTTATAAAATTTTCTTTTAAAAAGTTGATAAAAGAGAATAAACCTTTAACCTCGGTTCAATATAAATGTCTTATAAAAAATTCTAAATTAGAATTTAATTTTCAATTGAAGCTTTGTATCATGTGTTACAAACTTATATTTAACCCGCCAAAACATTCTAATATATTATTACGATGTATTAATTATGTTAATCACGGTTTAATAAGTAATTAACAATATTCTAAACAATTCTACCTTTCTCAACAAATAGAATAAAGCAACACATAAGAATATTATTTACTTTAACGGTATAGCTGAATAATACAAAAATATATTAAGTACTTTAAAAAATAGAATTAAGCAACAATAGTACTTGTGAGTGAAGATAAAAAATCAATCGTCCAAAAATCAAATTGAATAAAATTCCATAAAAAAAAAAAAACTTTGCTTATATATTGTGAGATAATGAAGATGAAAATGATTACGGAAAATAATTTATATTTTTTGAATAATCAATTGTCTTGAAATTAAATTGAATCAAATTAAAATTAATAATAATTTCAAAATTAGAATAATTTATGTTAAATAATTATAATGGTCAACATGTAATAAAAAAAATTTCGGTGAATTTAAAAAAAAAAATTAATGAGACATTTATCACAATATATTCTTTCCATGTTCGTTCAAAATTGCTATTTTAATAGGGTTAAACTAATATACATGAACATGATTTATGGTAAATTAATAACAATATATTTGATAATTACTTTTCTTACTAAAAATTTTGACTTTTATATTTATATGAGATGCTAAACTTAATTTTAATTGATTTGATTATTTAGTAATAATTTCAAGTTAAAGAAATTTATACCAGACAATTATAATGGTCAACACATAGTAAGAAACTTTAATTAATTTTGTTTTTTTTTTAAATTAATGAGCATTCATCACATTTGTTCTTTTCATATGCGTCCAAAATTGTTATTATTAACGATGATAAAGTAATATGTGGACGTGATTTAAAGTAAATTAATAACAATAAAATTAATAATTACTTTTTTTATTAAAAGTTTTAACTTTATATTTATACGGAAGATACCAAACTTAATTTTAAGTGATTTAATTATTTATCAATTATTTTAAAATTAATATATATATATATATTAAATGCATAAATCATATTAAAATCAATTGTAAAAGGCAATGCATGAAACCAATTAAAAATGCTATTAATTGGTCAAATTTTCAATAAATAGTGTTTTACGTCTGAGAAGGTTTGGACATTAATTTTTAGATTTAAAAGCAAAAGAGCAAATAAGGTAATTTAAAAAATTAGTTAAATAAGTTATTCAAAATTGTTTTATAAAACTAAATAACATATTTTTAACCTTATATGGAGGATTGAAATTTAATAATAATTGCAAACTTGTTTGAAAATATATTAAATTATGTACAAATGAAAATATTTAAATTTAATTAACTTGGATATTCCCATATCAAAATTATAATATAAAAGAAAAAAAAACAAATCATGAAAAATAATTTACACATGCTTCTCTCCAACGATTTTTCAATCAATCGCTAAAGAAAAAATTGAGACTAGTAAAAGCAAATCAAGTCAACAGAGGTTGGTTAAGTTCATAAGGATCGAATATTTCGTTTATAAATTAAGTTCGATTTTCATTCACAACAATCTCTCTTGGTGCGAGATCTATAAATTTAATGTAAGTCATCACCGAACCCGGGACAGGGATAGCTTCCGAGTCCATATTGGAGTAAAATTAAAATGCAATATTTTAGAGCTATGTATCTGTAGTAGGTTCAATAGACATAACAGCAAATATAATTTGTAAGGGCAATTATTACGTTTTAACATAATTGTAGGTAAAGTAATATAGCAATTAAATATAAATTTAATTTTAAACATTAAAATATGGAATGATATTTAATATATTAAAATATGTAAAAATCGTAGCATTAAGAGTGTGCATGTCACTTAGCAAAAAGTCAAAGTTTAAATGTCTTCCATGGAATATGGAAAGAAGTATAATCTTTTACGTACGATGTATTTACATTTATATAAAAGGTAAGTCAGTTAAAATATAAAAAGAAATAAATATAATTAATCAAATAAAATATTTTAAAATTTAAATAAATCAAATAAAAATAATTAAATACATGGTTGATGGCATTTATTTTAAATTGTACATGTGTCATAAAAATAGACTCTTCTCATTAAATGCTTTCTATTTTGTCAAAAAATGTTAATTTTTTTATGTTTATATAAGATTTTTTGAGATCACAAGTCCGACTCATGACTTATGAGCATGTCTAATTGTATCTTGGTATTATTGCGTGTAAGATTGTGATGTATCCTCTTAGCTTTAGCCCCAAACCTCTAACGAAGCACTGGCCTATAAATAGCAATCGTCCATTCTTGTTCAAACCCTCGCGCTCTCTCGTCGTTGTTCCCTTCTGCGTCTCTCTCTTTAATGTCTAATAAAGTCTTAACCTTTTGCTTTGATTTCTCAAAGAAAGAGGCTGCAATCATGTTGGTTTACCAGGATCTTCTTATCGGTAAGAATTAACCACTAATTTCTAATATCTCGATCACGGTTTTTGATTGATTATATTGTTTTTAGTTCAATTTAGGAGAGAAATTGAAGTTTATGCTTCTTTTCTTGCAGTTTCGTGGAGAGAGCATGCATGACGGCTGTTTTATGTTTGCGTATAACAAGGATGGTGCTGTTGACCCAACATTTTTGTACTTTGCTCATGCATTGAAGAAGGCCAAGTGCTCAGTTTGAAGCTGGAGTGCTTGCTATAGTTCTGGTCTTCATTATTGCTTTGCTTACTTTTCTATCCTTTGTACGTCTTAGACTGAAGGCCTAATTGCTGCTGTTTTGTTTAAATTCTTGTTTTTTGATAATGGAATGCTTTCAATTTTGTGAAGGTGACAAAAGAGCTCAAAATCGTTGTTCAATTTATCCTTCTTAATTTAATACGTATGGTCCTCTTTTTTTGGGCACGAAGGTCTTAGATTGAGAATGATGGAAATCATTGAAAAGATTAGAATATGAATCTTTAAATGTTATCTCTTAAAGGTGATTGAGATGCATAAATCAAGATTAAATCTTGAGTTCTAATAGTAATGGTCTTTGGATTGATTTTTGGACAACTTTTGGCATATGCGACACCACAGATTTGGCAAGTGCATGACAGAATCCATAAAATCTGCCTGGGGTGGATCTTAGAAGAAATCTCCAAAAAGAAGTTATTTGATGTTCATTTTTATTACATTTGACAATTGCTCCATTTTATTTAGCTATGAGTTCCACTAGGTTGCTTCAACAAAGCTTCATTAAGTTGACAATAAAATTCGACCTCAGAGCCTGGTTTACTCTTAAAATAAATATATAAACCCCACAAGAAATGGGCATAATAAATAAACCAAAAGAAATGAAAAAATAATTATTTGAAGAACGGTCCGAATTTAAAAGGCAAAGTCAAAACTAAAGCCCTGTTAATTAGAGCTGGAAAGCATGCCCGCAGTCGAAAGCTCATTCGAGTCGATTTGATATTGGATCTGATTCAATTCGAATTGACTTCAAAAGTCAAAGCCTTTAACCCAAGAAAATTCGAATCCAAAAGAAATTCAAACCTAAAAAAGCCCAAAACTAATTTGACTCAAAACTCGTAAAGACCCGAATATGCTAAGGCTCGAATCCAAACTCGAGATTGATCTTTTTCGAAGCTCGTAAAAATTAGAATTTATAACCAAAAAAGTCAAACTATAATTATAAGATTTTATTTGAAATAAAAGTATAAATAAATAATCAAATTTTTTCTTAAATAAAAATATTGAATTAATGAAAAATATTTATAATTATTATACAATTTTATTACTAATGATCAATTAAAGTAATTAATAGTTAAATCTTTAAATTAGATTGTGAAAAAAAATTATTTGAAACATATTAAATATGAATCAAATAGTTTGCAGTACTATATCTCATTGTTATATTTATAACAATTAATCATAAAAAAAAAATATTATTATATGTATTATAAAATAATCATGTATAATATATTATTATACTTATTGCACACTTAAAATTTTATGTTAATACAATAATAATCGAATATACAAAAAAGACATTATAATTTCAACATATGATTGAATTTGATGTCTTGTGTAATACAAATAACATAATTAGCAAATTTAACTTTAAATCATATTTCTCTTAGTGTTTTAAGCAAATAAAATATTAAATTTACTTGAAAATAAAAATATTACCTTATAAATCAAAATATAAATATTAAAAAATAAAATGATTAAATTAAATAATACAACATCCAAATAACATATATTTTTCATTTCTTAAATTGAACAAATAATTTTTTTTTTGATTTTAAGTAATTTTGTATTGTAAGGTGTAAGACAATTTTTTTCATTTGTTGATAATTTTAACACCCATATTAAATATAGAATCCAAAGTAACTGTACCAACTGAAATATTAATATATCTTTTGCTATTACTGAAAAATAAAATATCAAAATTATTTTTTTTAATAATCAAGAACATTAAATTTCTCATAAACTTCTTTAATTTCATTCAAAAATAGATTCAACTCTATTAAATTGATATAGATCTAATTTTATAAAATTTAAATCCCTAAAATGAAAAGTAAGTTCATATAATAACAAATATACTATTAAATTAAAAGATATAAATTGCTTAAATTAATTACCATATAAAAAATAAATAATATTATTATAATTTAATAAAATGATTTAACTAATTAATTAATATATCTAATGTTAATGTAAAAAAAACTATTAAATGTGAGAATAAAATGCATATATTATGATCAAATTAGTTATGATTTAATAAGATTACATATTTGAATGGTACAAAAATATGACTTCAAATTCACAAGTATGTATAATTATTTCAAACTCACCATTAAGTAGACATCTAACCAATTTATGAATTTGAAAAATTAATTATGAATGTTACATTTAATGTGTTTTATTCCATAATTTACATTATTTTTGAAATCAAAATTCATTTTTTAAATCCAAATTCCCGAATGCAACCTTAAAAACTTATAATAAATAGACTAAACAAATCTAATAAAAAAATAAATAAACAAATGTTAGACTAAGTAAATAAAAGCTCAATTAGTTATTAAGAATAAAAAGTTAGATACATAAATGTTTGTAAGTTTTATTTATAAAATGTTTCATTCTAATGATTTTTTAAAATGTATCTCAATGATCTTTTACATATTTTTTATTTAATGTTATTATATATTTATTCTAGCTCACTTATAAATCAAAAACTTTTTATATAGTAATTAATTATATCAATACTAAATACCATAAAAATTAAGAAAATATAAATATATAATCATTGTAAAATAATAAGAATTATCAAAATATACAAATATTTTTTATTTTTACCATAAGTAGATATATATATATATATATATATATATATATATCAAACTTATATATTTAGCTTTTCTTTGAACTTCAAGGATATTATATTAAAAATTATAGATAGTATTAAATACAATATATTAATACTAAATATATAAATAAAATTATTATATGATTTTATATTTATATAAATATTTATTAATTTTAAATTTTTAATTTTAGTAACTTTGTCATTATGTGAAAGTAAAATTAATTATTACAATCAAAATTAAAAAAAAAAATCATAACTTACAAAATTCTAAAATTCTTTGAATCCATTTAAGTTGGTCCAAACCCAAACCGAACCAAATCCAAAATAATCTGAACCTTAAAATAGCCTAAACCCATAAAAACCCGAATCTGAAATATCTGAGCCTGAAATAATCTGAATCCTAAATAAATATGAGCTTGAAATAAATCTGAGGTGAAAATAATTTGAATTTGAAAATAACCTGATCTAAGCCCGCCAAACTAACCTATTTGCCAACTTTACTAATAATTCTGGCTTCACTGGAAAGCAAAGATTAGCATTGAGGCTTTAACATTTTTGTTTCATAACCAAAAAAAGAAAAAGTATGTTTGTGATTAGGAAACTAGCATTTGAGGTAAAATAACTTTGTCCTCATATCTCAAAACTTCAATTATTTTATACTTTATTGTTATTTTACATTTCAATTCATATAACATTTTTCACATTAATATCAAACACTTGAAAAATTTTGAAACCCATATTTTTTCAATCTGAATTCTTTGACATAAACTTTTTTCCAATAGTAAAGCTAAGCTAAACCTATTGCTTAGGCTTAGGCTTCCTTATGATCATTAGAGAATAATGAGCAAAGTATGCACAATAATTTTGTTTTGGATAAGCAAATTGTTTTTTTATCCAAAAACAAGTAGGAAGTTCTACTACAACGTTTATTCATTATGTACAGCTATAATGGACTATCCCTTACCTTTGTGCTTTAATGTTAAGTCCCAAGTATCTACCAAAGTTTTTGATACCAACTAGCCTATCTTTTAAAGTTCTAACTATAAGGTTGAAAAAGTCAATCTCCTGTTTGTTAGGCCCTTCATGGAGTCTTCGATTCCTCTTTTACCAAATATAATATATGCATGTGTTCGAAGCTATCCTCACAATTGTTGAACCTAATGTTTTTCCTTTGCCTTCTTTTATAATCTAGTTGAGCTCCTCTTACCAAGGTCTTACTTCTTTATTTTTCTCACATGAATTAAACAATATTGCCCACAGCTACTTTATAACATTTATAGCTAAAAAACATATGATCTTTATTTTCCTCTCCGACATTGCAGAGCGTGCAAATGCCAAGAGTTTAACTCTTCCTAAGCACATTATATCTTTTGTACCTAATCTATTAAATGTTGCCCAACAAGCAATGATAGAATGCCTTTAGGATATCAAAATGACACCACATTGGTGTCTGAGCTTTCTAAACTTAAGCTTTTTTATAATTTGGGCCAAATATTATCTAAGTTAATTTTGTCATTTTATTGTTGGATGAACCTAAATGCAAGGCTTCTCAGATCTAGGAGCTTCTTCTAGCTCCGACAATTCCTTTATGTTGTAGGCAACTACCATGTATTATTGTCAACATACTTCTTAATCCATGTCACCCCCAATGAGCTAGATTAGGTTAATACCATCCGTAAGCTCCTTAGTAAACAAGCCTTGTTCTTAGAGATAAAGTCTTTAATCCTCAAACCTTCTCCAAATATAAGTTGGCAATCTCCTACCAATTCATTCTCACATTTTTAGCATTATCCATTCCTCTTTCTAGAGTAATGCACTGCAAATCTAGGTGATTTTCTCCATAACTCCTATCGGTAGGATGAAGTTCCTATATTAGAGTGTATGCTAAAGATTATAAACTGTAGAAGTTGGAGGCAACTAGCCAATAAGAGGTTTTTGTAGCTTATCTTTAGACTTTTTGAGTGATTCTCTTCACTAATGACAAATAGTCATGATCATTAAGTCTTTTAGCTACCAATGGCACTCCTAAATGCTTGACTATGAGAGTTCCAATTTGGAAGCCTATACTAGTGACAATAGTTTGCAACTTCTTTCTCTTATCCTTATGTTGTAGATTACATTCTTGGCACTATTCAGTTTGAGTATAGAAAAACAAGTAGATCTCTAGAATGTTTGTAAATACTTCCATAAATTTGACTTTTTCTTTAGCGAATAAGAGCGAGTTAATAGTAAAACACAAAAGCGGTAAGCTAATTTTCTTACATTAAATATGGTAAATGAATACCCCATGGTCAATAACCGCATTTAAAAAACACGACTAACTTCCAAAACAATTACAAAAAAGTAAAGAGATATTGGATCCCATTGTCTGAACTTTTTTTCCTTGGAGAAGTAGCATGCTAATCCCCCATTGATGGAAATAGGGTATGTAGGAATGGCGAGACATACTATGATCCAGTTAACGAGATTATCAGATGGCTCAAAGATTTTGAGTGTATGAAGGATGAATCCCCAATCAAGAGAGCCTAAGGCCTTACTCATGTCTATAAATGCATTTAAATTGTTGGAAATAAGGCTAGGCAAGTATTTTTTAGGTTGTTAGCCATGATGCACTTGTACATTGCAATGCAACAAAATATGGGCCTAAAGTTAGGCCATATTTACAAGATGTTTGCCATAGGGATCAAATTGGGTGCAAAGTATTCAAAAGGCAATATAAACACTAATAGTCCATTACAAACATTTAAGACTAGTAGCTAGGGGATTTTGACAAGAAACAAGAAAAAAAGGTTTAAATTTTTTGATACCTATGTACCAATTGCTAAGATAACTTAAATTCAGGCTTTTTTGTTAGCATGTATTAATAAGTTGCATGTGCAAAAGGTGGATGCTAAGACCATGTAGTTTATACTATTGTTTTTGACAAATTGTATTTTAATTATTTTCAATATATCATTTCGTACCATGTCCAAAATTATGAGGTGTAGTTTATATCGTTGACTTTGATAAAAAGCCTTGAACTTTTACATCAAGTTACAATTTAAATGGGAGGAAGACAAGTGGAATGGCTTTTGGCCTCACAGATAGGGAAATATTTAAAGTGAGTAACTCTTATGGTGGCTTTGTGATGAGTGCTTAGTTTCATACATTTTTTTATTGAATTTCTTTATGCTAGTTTCTAAGATACTTTAGTTTTTTAAGGCTATATTAAGGTTTTATGTTTTGTAGGCATTTCAAAAGTTAAAGAATAATTTGGAGTTGTAAATTATGATTTTAAATAAGCAATGGGTTTTATAAGCACAAAGGCAAAAAAATATATACTTAAGCACACCTAAGAAATAAGCAAGCCAAAAGGCCAACACGCAATATCCAAAGTTAATGCCATAATGCCCATAATTCAACCAAAAATGGATAGTTTGCAAGAATCTCAACACTGCAATGCTATAATTAGATTTGTTTTATTTTACAATTTTTTTTTCAAAATATCAATCCAAATCAAACCCTAGCCACCAAGCCCTATAAATATATCTCCTAGGGTTATTTAGGGTTATTTCATAATTTTTTTAAGTTTAAGAATGAAAAAAGAAACTAAAAAGACTCAAGTGCTTGATTTAAAGAGGATTATCTGAGTGGATATTCTTAGAGATCATATCAACCTTCTTCTTCCTTATTCTCTAGAATTTTTTAAGTTGTTAGTTTTTATTTTCATGTTATTTATGATTATGTTAGGCTAGATTTTCTTTTGGTTAAGAGTGATTTAAAAACCCTAGACATGACTTTATACTTGATTATCAGATATTATTCATCAATTACCTATTGCAATTGCTTATATTCTTCCATAAAAATTATTTGTGATTTTTTATCTTGATTTATTTAGGTGCACAATTAAATAGACTTTCATAATTATTTATTGCTAAATTAAGAATCTTGATCCATAGATAGTAGTTTGTAATCAATGACTAAGGTCAAGTTTTTATTGATTGCGATGTGGAACATAACCTAGATTAAATAATATGAGCTTATTTGTTTATTGCTTAGATCAACCTTTTTTTTTATCTTAAAACTTCTATTAAATAAAATCTAGAGAATATATCTAGTTACTTGATAGTTGAGGATCAAATAAAGTGCTTTCTGTTTAGCAACAAACGAAGAAAACCTTAGGGTAACAGAACTTGTTGCTATCTATAGTTGGTAGTTTTAAAAGATAATTTAAGACAATTATGATATTAATTCATAGTTTTTGTTTAGCAGTGGAGAATAATTCCTTAACCAATCATTTTTATTATTGTTACAATCTTTATGAATTTCTCGTTTTGCATTTTTTATTATATTTTATCATAACCAAAAGCCCATTTTGTTTAGAATCAATCTATAACTAATTAATTAGAACTAATCCTTTATGAGAATGACACTTGTTTCCTCTATACTCAATAGCAACCAATTTAAATTGCAATGATTAATATGGTACTGCTATTGGATTACACCACTCTGTACGAGTAAAAGAGTTGAACTATTAAATTCTTTAAATTTAATTGATATAAAAGATGGGGAACTAGTCTAGGAAGATAAAGGAAGATTTGATTTGTTAACTACCAGTATAATATTAAATGGGTAAAAATTATTATTTTTGTATTTAAAATCATAGTTTGATAACTCAAACCAAAAAGTCAAAAAAATAAAGCTTTTAAGGTTGGTAGTTGATTTTTGGATAAAATGACTTTATTAGCTTTATATTTCTAAACTTTTATTATTTTAAACTTTTTTACAAATCAATTCCTTACAACATTTTTTTCATAGCAATGCCAAACATTAAAAAGCTTTTTAAATTTTTACATTTTATTTTTTAAACACACTTTTTTCTACATCAATGCTATACTGACCGAAACTCTAGGTAGGCAAATGCTATTAAATATAAAAATACAAAAAATGTTGTATAAAGACAATCATGGGCCTTCCACTGATGGGAATATTAATGCAATACTTGAGGTATGCTATCAATGTGTATAGAAAGTTGAAAAATTGTTTGGTATACGAATATAATTAGATCGGCACAAGGATTGTTTTATATTTCATTCTGATGCATAATACTAATTTACTGACATCCATATCAATTACATCAACAAATGAATCAAGCACTTTTATTTGAACTCTAATTTTTTTTTGTGGAAATCTATCACTATTTTGTATCCTTATATGAATTAAATTGAAAATCAGATTGAATAGTTTTCTTTGAAAAATTATAAGGTTTATAATGAACTTAAAACCATTGTGTATATCAAATGAATGGTATTATTATTATTAATTAGTGAATTAACAGTAAAAACTTCATTCATGTCAATTATTTTTCAAGAAAAAAAAGAAAAAATAGGGTTGTGAATTTCAAACAGTTAATTTCATCAATAAGATATTAAGATTTACTTCAAATTTGAATTGCATAAAAAATACTATTTATCTCATAGAGATCTACGTAAAATTCAAGGAAAATGTCAATGATTGTTGTCTTATTTCTCAAAGAAAAATAAAATACTTCACAAGAAATTAATTAATAAGTTGAATATTCAAGAATAAAAAAATAGTTAATTTGCAAATTTTGAATTAGTCAATTTATTAGATTTTTTATTTAGATTTTTTTGTTTACAATAATTCATGTAAGAATGAATTGAGGAAAAACTTATGAATCTATTAGCTATAGAAAGGCTAAATACTCTATTTAGAGCCAAACCTATTAGCATTTAAGTGAATCAAGTTGAAACATTTTATTTCAATCAATTAAGAGGATAATTTTTTCAAATTGGGTCAATTAAGAACTTTTAGTGTTATTTGACGTGCATGCACCTAATAATTCAAAAATAAAACATAAAAAGTGGAAAAACAAAGATAAAAATCTCCTAATTTGCTATAATAACTAATTTGATTAACATGAGTCTATACTACCCAATAAATGAAATACGTAAATCCAAAATCCAAACATTATCTTAAAAACAATAAAAATGTTTTCTCACAAACTATAATTCAAAAAAGTCAATCAATCAAGTCACTTGCTCCTCAAAACTAAAACATTATCCCTTACATCCTAAATATCATGAAGAACTCCAAGGTCCAAAATCAACATTTCTTAATTTACACAAAAAAATACAATTGGATCAGCCAAAAAGGAAAAACTCACTAACCTTTTTAGAAGTAATAATTGCCTTAATATGTTGTGCTATATCCTTAAATTGCAATTAGATAAATTACTCATTAAGGGGATAAACCTTATATCAAGATAATGGTGAACTAATTTTAGGGAAATTTAATCTTCGTCACATTTCTATAAAAAGTTGAGATAGAGTAGACAATCGTCAGACCCATATATAGAGATGTAAGCATCTTATTGGAGGTAAGATCATCCATTTGGTTACATTTTCATCTACTTTTCCCTTATTCTAACTTGTTGACTTAAGTACTCTTGTGCCCTCTAATCTTTGTTATCTTGCAAACCTATCATCGAGGCATGAGTCAAACTTCCCTACACAACACTGTTTGTTGTTGCATCAACATCAGCATCGTCTATGGGAATGTCCCATGACCATAATCCCAGTAACTCATAATCCATAATCAATGCATGCGGTCTAAATCATGACATCCTAAACAAGCAAATCCACCCCTTCCATTCAAGCCACTATTGCCATAAGCCAGTAACATATTAGACCTTCTCCTGATGTTATGACACGTAGCTCCACCATGAAATTGGGACTTGTTTCAACAACCATGATAGTAAGACCCATCCCACCTATATTCCTGTATGCCATACCTTTTTTTCTAGACACCATTCTTACTACGTACTTAAGCTTAGCCATCAAACTATTTCTAAAGACTTCTAGCATCCCTTTCGATATTGCCACAACAAAAGCATATCGTGCCAAACCTAAACGTCGCCATCTCAAAAGTTCATCAACCCTAAGTGTCACCATTGTCGATGTTAACATCTCAAATGCTCCATCGAGCAATCCATCAATGGTTTGACAAATAGAGAAAGTGATGAAGCCCAAGATAGCTTTTACTCAACCCTCAACATAAGTCAACCTTGGGACAAGGGGAAATCAATATGTCTACCCACCCAATGCAAGACCCAATCTTAGTAGACCAGGTGATGGCCCTTCAACAAGAAATCACGAACCTAAAGCAACGATAGAAGGATGACTGAAAAAGTTAGATATTGAATACTGCCCGTTATCCTTGGTTGCTTGACAAGTGTTGGTCCCTAAAAAGATCAAGCTCTCGCTAGACACTTATGATGGCACGATGGACCTCATTAATCACCTTAATCATTTTCGGGCATTTTTTAATCTTTAAAATGTTTCGAATGAATTCTAATGTTGTGTCTTTCCTACTACCCTCTGCAGACCTTTAGAACTTGGTGTTTTTTCCTTAAGCTAGGATTTGTTGTAAACTTTGATGAATTAAGCAGGGAATTCTTGGCCCATGTCGATAGCTATTGCACAGCAGTTAAAATGTTAGCTAGCCTGATAACTGTTAAATAGAATCCTAACGCAATACTTTGTAAATATGTTAAACATTTTAACATTGCCATACTAAAAATTAAAATCTGAATGACGAATGCTCTATCTAAGCATTCTTTTCAAGAGTATGCCATAAGCAATTAAAATATGCCTAACGGACACCTAACCAATGAAATTGTACCATCTTTATGAAAAAACACAAAAGTATGCTAATGTTGAAGATATCGAGATCACAAACTATAAATTTAAGTAGCCTGATAAAGAATAAAGAGATCATTTTAAACGACCTGATAAAAAGATAAATAAATTTCCCCAAAAGAGCCAAATAAATAGCTACTAGGATAATAAGCCCAGATCAATGGCGAGCCAAATTCGAAGGACCAAAAAAAAGGATTGAACGTGATCTTACAGTAGATACAAACCTTACACACCTCTCAATGCTAGTAAGACATAAATCTTGCACGCCATAATGAGAGACGTTTTAATTGAATGAGCACTACCTATGAAGGTGGATAAAAGTTATAGAAACCCTCGAAAGCATTGTGAATTCCATGATGATATGGGCCATGCTGTGAAAGAATATATTAGTTTAAAACATGCCATTAGAGCACTAGTACAGAAAGGTGAGATCAAATAGTTTGTCAAGAAAGACAACAACAACCTGCTACAATAGCTAGATCACCATCTTGATAAAGTTACAAGAAAACACCCAATTATGGGCACAATCAACATAATCATAGATGGTAATAAGAGTTAGGCGGCTGGTAAATCCAAAAGAAAATTGCACCTATGATCCATCATGGTTGTCAACATACATCTTAAAAGAATCAAACAAGAAGAGTGAAAATTAACTTTCAGTGAAAAAGATAACAAGTTAGCTATTGATAATGGAAATGACCAGATAGTTATGTTTGCCATCATCGGTAACTACTGTATCGATAGAATCTTAATCGATAATGGCAGTATAGTTGAGATTCTAGATTGGAGTGCCTTTCAGAAAATGGAATACAACACCTAGCCTTACACCTATCATTACCAATATATGGATTTGCTAATCAATCAATTTTCATTAAAGGATCCATAACTCTACCACTTATATTAAGTGATGGAGATCACACAGTCACAATAACGGTGGATTTCTTAGTAGCCGACCAGTCATTGACATATAAGGCATCCTCGAGAGACTGCTATGAAGGTGAAATTACTTATCGTAGTATACTGCATAACGATAAATTCACAACCCTAACAAAGGTAGTATACAAGAAAGTAAACCAAATGAATACCAACCAATGCCATCTTATGTCTATAGAATTAACTAGAAAAAACTGGCGGCAACATTGACAGCAACCCAGAAGCTCAAGTAGGGAGTCAGTTGTCAGTCAACACAATCGATCCTTGAGAGCTTAGATGCTAAGAATGATTTTTACCATCCCAAGCCTTAACCAGCTAAAAAAACTGTGAAAATATCCTTATATCCCCTAGACCCAGACTTATTAACATAGTGAAGAGTTCACTAGAACCAAAGGCAAAGACTAACCTAACCACTTTTCTGTGACACAATATGTATGTGTTTGCCTGGTCAGTCGTGGATATGCTTGGGACCGACACTAATGTAATAATGAACATATTGATTGTCGACTTGCAGGTTAAACCAATAAAGCAAAAGAAAAAAATTAACCCCGAAAAGAGTTAAAGTAGTCTGATAAGAAATTGACAAACTTCTAGCTGCAGGATATATAAGGAAGGTGATGTAACTCGAACGACTTAAAATGTAGTGATGATGAAGAAAGTAAATGGAAATATGTGTGTCAATTTCACCAACCTTAATAAATCATGTCCCAAAGACAACTACTCGCTAACAATAATAGATCACCTAGTTAACGCCTCAGCTGGACACTGATTCCTTTTCTTTATGGACACTTTCCCTAGGTACAAACAAATCAAAATAGACTTACAAGATGAAAATAAAATAGCTTTCACCACTAAAAAAGGAACTTTCTATTACAAATTCATGCCCTTCTGACTAAAAAATGCAATAGTTACACATCAACGGCTGATAAACAAAATCTCCAAAAGCCAGATTGGGCAATCCATGGAGAAGTATACATCAATAATATACTGGTAAAATGTGCATTAATTAAAAAACATATCAACCACCTCAAAGAAACCTTTGAAATTCTACAAAGATATAACATGAAGTTCACGAAAGTATAACATTAATTCAAAAGCCAGATTGGGCGATCCATGAATGAATTTTTTGTTATAAGTACATGCCCTTCTGACTAAAAAATATGGGAGCTATATAACAATGACTAATAAACAAAATCTTCAAAAGCCAGATTAGGCAATCCATGGAGAGGTACACATCAATACCATAATGGTAAAAAGTGCATTAATTAAACAACACATTGATGACCTCAAGAAAACCTTTAAAATTCTACGAAGATATAACATGAAGTTGAACCCCTCAAAATGTACATTTAGAGTGGTAGTTAGGAAGCTTCTTGATTTTATGGTATCCTCTAGAGGGATTGAAGTAAACCTAAAAAAGATCTAGGTTATCTTGGAGATGTCCCCACTAAGATCATCAAAATAGGTGCAATGGTTAATGGAAAGAGTAACGACACTCAATCATTTTATTTCAAAATTGGTTGACAAATGTCTACCCTTCTTTAAGCTACCCAAAGCTGCCTTCTGATGTAAATGGATAGAAGAATATCAGTAGAAATTCAAACAATTGAAGAGCTACCTTTGCTTTCCACTTCTACTGGCAAGCCCTCTGCCCGGTGATCCCTTGTTTATATATCTTGCAACATTAGATGAAATAGTTACTATCATTCTAGTAAAAGAAATAATGAGATGTAGCAACCTGTTTACTTGTTAGCAGAGAGCTCCAAACAGGTGAGACAAACTACACAAAAATAAAAAATTTGATCTATTAACTCATTATAGTGACTAAAAAACTTTGGCAATATTTTCAGGCGCATTTTATCACGGTGTTCATTAACTAACCATTAAAGGACATCCTATAAAAGTTTACTTGGCTACAAGAATGATTCAAAGAAGTTTTAAGTTGAGCAAATTTGGACTAACATATACACTTAAAAGAGCAATCAAAGCGTAAACGTTGGTAGACTTTGTTGCTAAATGCTCCTTCACGATGCCTTTTGACTAAAAGAACTCGCCATAACACTTTTTGGACCTATATAGGTTGCACTTACTAAACAATAAAGATCACCAAATCGTATCTACAAATGTAGGATCAAATCATTACTAGCCAGATCAAAGGCAATGACAATGGATGTTGAAAGTTATACGCTGACGGGTCATTAAAAAAAGAAAAATTAGGGTCTAGCAATCTACTGGTCAATCCTAAAAAGAAGAATGGTAATATGCCTTTTCTTTTAAATTATTAACCTCAAATAATGCTATAGGATATGAAGAATTGATAGTTAAGATAACGTGAGTGATGAGCTTTGGAGCTACCCGTTGAAGGGCATATATCGGTTCCAAGCTAGTAGCAAACTTGATCAATGTAGAATATGAAGTCAAAGATATAGTTTTAGAGCTCGCCAACACTTTGATCACATCATTTTTGAACAGATCCCACAGGAGCAAAATAGTAGGGCTGATTCTATTTCAAAAATAATGAATTTGAAGGTTACTTGCAAAGGGAATACTTTGCTCGAATTCAATGGATCACCCAGATATGATCGACACGTTTATGAGATAAGCACAAGAGCTTATGAAGATTGGATGTCACTAATAGTAGCATTTTTTTCGAGACAATGTCATACTAGATAACCTACTGCAAAAATAAAAATGAGAAAAGAAGCCACTAGGAATGCTATTGTTAATGGCGTCTTATATAGGAAATCTTTTACTTACCTATTACTCAGGTGCCTAAATCCAAAAAAGGCAAAGCACGTCCTGCAAAAAATCCATGAAAGGTCGGTAATCATTTGCGGGGCTGAGCATTAGCACAAAAAGCCTTCAAACAAGGATTCTTTTGGCCAACCATGAGAAATATTGGGCTCATTCCCATTAGTAACATCACAACGAAAGCTTTTGATAGTAGGCTATGACTACTTAACCAAATGGGTAGAAGCAAAACCTATCGCCATGATAAAGACCAAATCCATGGAAAGTTTTATATAAAGGTTCATTATTTATTGATTTAGAATTTCAGACATTATTATAGTAGACAATAGGAAGCAATTTTTAACCGATAAGCTAAAAAATTTTTGGAAAAAGTTTTATAACAGTTCAATTCACAGTTCAATCACCCACCCCCAGTCTAATGGGGAAGTTGACTAGAAAAGAAACTAATGATGTTAAGGGAGCTTAGGTGGATGAAACACCAGAGAGTTTTATAGGTGATCATAACTATAAAAATGCAAGCAATCAGAGTCATGCCCTTCAACCTAGTTTATGAAACAGAAGCATTAATCCTGGCAGAGATAGGCATTCGTAACATTTGAACTACCAATGTCGACCCTTAAGCAAATGCCTTATACCTTAGAGCAAACATAGACCTTTTTGAAGAAAGTAGAAAAGATGTCATAGTACGGATAGTAGCCAGAGGACAACAAGTGTCCATTGACTACAAATAAAAGAGTAATGCACAGACTATTCCAAGTGGGAGACTTAGTCCTAAGAAATTGCAAGGAAACTTGATCGACAAGAGAAAGGAAAAAACTATCTCCAAATTGGAAGGCCTATACCAAATTGACAAAATTATTGGTTTTAGAGCCTATAGGCTAATGGACATAACGAGAAAGCATTTACTAAATATTTGGACTGCTACGCATATAAAAAAATATTACTTGTAATATCACAAATTCATTTTGGTGAATAAAATTATAAGCTTTTTCTCAAAAGAGCCAGATAGTCACAAAAAGACTTTGCATGGTTTACTTAAATAAAGGCAAAATGTTGCAAAGGCCTAAATAGCCAACAAATATCATCATCTATAAATCTAATTAAGTGGATCAACAAAGCCCATCAAGGGCCCGCTTTTAACAAAAAGAAAAAAAATTAAAAAAAGCAAAAGTAAACTCCAAAAATCAAAACTTCATTACTTAAAGGTGACATTAAAAAATGTTTAGAACAAAATATATAAAAATACTATGCAAGGGGTATCACTAGTCTCCTGATCAACTTGCTCTCCATCCTTCTCTGAACCTTCTCATATTCAACAGAAACAGGCTTAATAAAAGGGACAACTTTAGAATGCATCTCTCTAATATCCTATTAAGACAACAATAGAACATCAAAGCCAAATAAAGGAGGGATGAGTTGAGTAAATCTAATATCCCTAAAATCTAAGAGACCTCATAGAAGCTGTATGCCATATAGTATGTTCTGCTTGTACTCGCTGCCATAGGCCAACATCTGGTCAAACAATGAATTTTTCTAAAGATCAAATGACCTCTGTAGGTGAGACTCTGCACTCGCCACCTGTAACTTTAATTCGGATATTTTGGCAGTCACCATCATCAACTTTGAATCTTTGGTAGCATAAGCCTTTTTAGACTCCTTCAACTCCTATGATAACCTCTCAACTTTGACTTTAGGCAGATCTAATTCAGCTTTTACCCCCTTAATATTAGCCTGCAACTTAGACACTTCCTTTGAGACCTTCATTGCAAGGTCATCAGATGCACGTTTTTGAAGGATAGGCTCATTAACTTGCAATTGGAGTCCTTTTATCCTAGCATTACTTGTAATGGCCTACCTATAAGTGTTCTTGTGGTTGATTGTAAGTTGGTGTATTTAGTGGGCAAGGGCTACTTGAGTATGCAGAGCTTACAATAAGCAATATTTTAACAAAGTCATAAATAACTAACAACTGTCAGGTGAAAACAAAACTTATCTCTTGTCGACACCTTATTTTATCTGGGCTAATTTTTAACAATTTAGGACATGGACGTAAAAGGGGGCGACAATCATTGGGCAATATGTCACCTGACGAAAAAGTATTTTTTAAAGAGGTCAAGAAGGCTTATGGATCATATCTAAGATAAATGCAAAGATGTGGCATCAAAGGACATAGTTCAATGTGTCCAAGGACAAAAGAAATGAGAAAATTCATAATTTTGCTTGAATGTATCAATACATGGTTCTCATGTATGATACAATGCTCCAACGATCCAAAAATTTGAAATATCCCCATTTGTATTGATACAACATGCAAATGTAATGATACATGACCTTATGTATCGATACAGGAGCTCTTGTATCGATACTAGTCTATGCCAAGACCAAAACGTGCAGTTTGTAAAGAAATGTATCGACACATACTAACATGTATCGATACAATGAAGCCTTGAATCGATACAATGGTTCATAGTATCGATACAATGATCATTGTATCGATACTATGAACCATTGTATCGATACACTTAAGGTTTTTGGACCAAATGTATCGATACATTCTGTAATGTATCAATACATGCAGGCCATTTTCCATGGTCCAAGCATTTTTTACTTGTCCACCATTGATCCAAAACTCAATTTTAACTCGTTTCTTTGCATTAGAAAAGATCAAAACCCATATTAGATTATGAATTTGGACTTTTGAATTAATCAAAACATTTTTTGAAGTCTAAATTAGATAAAAAAAAGTCAATGTCACATATCACCCTACTCCTCCCTTATTTGTTAACCAAGATCACCATCAGCCACCCTATTTGCTGGAAAATCATTTCAGCATTTAAACCAGCCACCTTATGTCCATCACATTGGCAGCAAGCTGCTCCTTACAGCCACTCTATAGCCATCAAGCTGACATCACTTTGTCCCCCTTGAGAAATGACCAAAAATACCTCCAATTTGGCTCCAAAATGCTAGTATAAATAGACCACTTATATCTTAGCTGGGAGATTTTGTAGGTTCTAGGTTGTTTTAGCTTTCAAAAACACATTCACATATCAAGAAAACCAAATCCCGTAGCTCTTTACTCATCACCCAAAAATAGCCCCAAAATACCCACTCTCAACCATTACATATTCTAAAAATCACCCTTATCCATACCAGAACCAAAACCTCATTGTTTCTCTCTCTTTCTTACTTATTAACAACAAGAAAAAGAGGAAAATTCAAGCCCTCTCTACTACTCTAACTATTTGGCCAAAAATTGAAGTTTTGTTAGTATAACTTCTTACTTCATCACTTTCATTTTTTGTTTTTCAGCATCTTCATCATTTTAGTGAGCTCTCCATGTTTCCATCACCCTCTTAGGATT
>JBBYHM010353048.1:0-23252 GCA_038381775.1 Adansonia rubrostipa | reverse complement strand
TGCTAGATGAGAAGTTAAAATAATGTGTATGTCAGGGAGTTTTAATTCTTTTTTTTTCTAAATATTTGAAAATTTATATATTTTTAGAATCAATTAAATGGTATTGCTTTTCTAAAAATGATACATGCATGTCAGAGGTGCGATCTAGGCTAAGCAATCATGAGAAAATTAGTTGAAAAATAATAAGTACGAATTTGAAATTCGAATCACCATTGAAGCTTTTCGTTCGAGAACAACATCATGGACAATGTTCTCCCTTGCTTCAATGGAAAACACATATAAACAACAAAGTGGTGGCCATTTAGATATCATTACCATATGTTTTGAAATATCTTTGACACATTCTTCTTCAGATTACAGATGCAATTATCAAAAAATGTTAATTTGTTGGGCCGTGATCATCACCGTTTCATAATCATTATAGAGTTCTATAACAGTTCTCCATAGAATAACCGCAAAGATAGAATTATATTATTGGTGCAATCATTTAGACCTTGTAGTGGGTTGCCCACTCATTCTTTGTTTATTGCCTAGTCAATTGCTTGCTTGCTTTAGATATATATCAAAAGCAAAGTTGCTTGCCTAATCCATTATCTCTTTGTTGCTTTGTCCTTTCCCCTCTCCCCTCTCTTTTTGGCCACTCATGTATCTCAGTGTTTGTCTATCTGTCTTAAACATATAAAGAAAATCAAATCTGAATTTCATCCTCTACTATCTCAAGTCTATGATTCCGATATCGTATCGTAATTTTTATGAATTTAATTTTTATACTTTTAGAAAAAAATCAATTTGAGGACATATGATAACAATATTAAACTTTATTTTGCAATTAAATTCAATTGTGACTTTTTTTTATTGATGACATGACATGTCAACTTGAATTTTTTTTATCGTGTAGGACACATTAGTTAAAAATATATATTTTTTATTAAAAGATGCTAACGTTGTTTCTTTCAGACTTTAGAAAAACATATATTAATTATCGTGTAAATGAAGTTAAATATGATAGTATTGAGGCTAATTTGTTCCATATAACCTAAAATAATCCCCCTTGATATCTTAATACACAAGCATGATCACCATAATTTTATGTTATCTATACTTGTATAAAGGTTCAAACTAAGTTTGGTATCATAGACTAAAGTGACAATAACTCAATTAGAAAATGACAAAAAATCAGAATAAAATGAAATAATAATATAATTTTAAGAGCATTTATGTCGTCTAATTTTTCAAAAAAAAAAAAACAAGTTTTCTAAAAAATATCGAACTAAGAAAATTACTATCACATTTATCAATCATAACTTTACTACAATGAGAACCATTGATGAGAATCAAATCATTTTTTACTATTGGATGAAAGAAATTCATTTTAAATCATTGATATTTATACTTTCATTAAAAGCCATTAACTTGTTACATCTGATAGCAGGTATACGAAAAAGAAACAGAACCTCTGCTACAATTGTACTTTTCTCAGTACAAAAAGCATGGAAAAAAATTTGGGCAAATTGATCGTTTCCATTTTGAAGCTTATATAAAATGTCTGAAGAGAATAAGCATAAATTTTTATTTTTCAAATAGAAGGAAATAATCAGTAAATGAAGAGTAAAAGAAATGGGAAGAAAAATAAATTTGGTCTCTGTAAAAGAAGTATCTGTACAAGTAGATATTTACATTTTGTAAGAAAAGATAAGAGGCAAAGAAGAAGTAGATATTTACATTTTGTAAGAAAAGATAAGAGGCAAAGAAGAAGAAAGAAGGAAAAACATCCATTCAAATCTATTTCTTTTCCTGAGATGTTGAAGAAAAGAAAGAACACAAGTTGCCATTGTTAAGAAATGGTTCAAGTATAGATTTAAATTGATTAAATGTATATGAAAGTTTATTTAAAATATTAATTTTTGAATGTGCTTCTTTATCTTTTAGGATAAGTTGGTACCTATAATACAACACATGGAGTCCAACATTAACAATATTAATTATAAATTAGAAGTACTTGGGCATGCATTTAATGATATTATCGAGTATAAGATGGTTGATAAGTTTTCTATGAAAAATTCTAGTTTGTTTGAGTTGTCAAAGACATCTGCAAGAAACAAGAAGTTAGTAAAGGGACAAATGATGTAGATAGCAAAGAAAGGGAAGAATATAGCTTGGATGAATTATATGACCAAAATAAATTAATAAACCTAACGGAGCAAATTAGCACAACTTCTTGTGTTCGCACTTGTTAGTCAAGCTTTAAAGCCCCGACCTTATTTATGGGATATTTGAAGAAGCGCAAGCTTAGAATCCTATACAAAGTGCTCGGCTCAATCGCACTTAGTAATGCCACTTTCATGATTGTGGACTCAACATTGATTTTGTGCTTGAGTTGGAGGCCCCTCTCCATCCATCTATCAAATAAAGTAATTCACTATCGAAAATTTTTCTGCAGCCTATCTCATGTCATGCTTTTTGTTTCTTCGAATTGGTTCCTAGTGTCAGTCAATCAAGATTCACCAGCAAATAGGGAAGAGCCTTTACTTTAGGCTAGGTCGATCTCGTTATTCACACAATTCCCTCATCAAAATAATAAGGTATGGAGGAAATGGAAGCTATGAAACTCATTTTGAAGATGAGTGCAAAGAAACTATCACAAACATAAAAGAATCTAAAATGAATGGAGGAAAATCAAAGAATATTATACTTTTATCAGATAGTGACGTCTCAACTAATGGAATGAGTGAAGACTCGGTCACTATACCATGCCAAATCAGCCCAAGTACATTTTTGCAAAAAAAGAATAAACAATAATAGAAGATACATTTTTTAAATTTATTTAAGGTTAATAACTATTATTAATTTCATATTTAGTTGTTATGGTTCAGGCTATATTTTTTAATTGTAGTGGTAGTTTAACCTATTATGCAATTGGTTTGTAGTTGGAGAAATGGATTGAAACAAAAATGAAACATGAGAGAAAGTAATATCAGCTTACATTCGTAAGAAGCAGGGTCGAATTTGAAAATTCAATAGTGGAATTCCTACAAATAGACCCTAGAATTAGTCAAATGTATTTTTTTATTTGAAAATAAAAATAGTACAAGGCTAGGGTGTGATGTATTTTGGAACTTATTTGCTTAATGTCTATTGTAGTAAAAATGAGATTATGGTTGATTTTGATGGCATAAATGGGACAAGGGAAAAAAATGCAATGTTTACACTTCAGCGTGTAGATTAACTCAACAGTATTACAAGAAAACTTTAGTACTTTCAAATTTTGATCTTTACATTAACTGGTATTACCTAATGCTATTTGTATGGTTGATTTTAGGTGATTGCATTTGCTCCTTTTAGGTGATTGATCCGATTGTTAAGATATGTTATGAAAATTTAAAAGAAAAACCGAAAACGCATCGATGGTATGTGCCAATGCACTTCCAGGTAAGTTAATATATGCAAACATGTTTTTGTACATGTTTCAAGCTTATGAACTAATGGCATGTTTGTGGTATTTTGTTTACAACAACTCATTCTTAATGAAACAGTGGATATAGGTCATTTCATTAATTTCTACCAAAAGCATATGAAATACATGACCACTTTTAACCATTGTCAACAGGAATTTATATCAATGAATGACTTCAATGCTCACTAGCACTTGGTTGTCATTGATTTTACAAAGAAAGAGGTGCATATTTTTAATAGTTTACCTATTGTTGGAGTTAATTTCTCGAGAAGGCATTAAACAATATTAGTGGTAAGCAATATTCACTAGTAAAAATTTAACGCTAATGTGTTAAATGCTTAACATATTTAGGGTTTAAGAAATTTTATTTAAATTTGTAGGCACAATTCTATGATAAGATGTTTAGAAATCCTTTATTTAAAATAGGGTATCAAGAATTTGGAGATGTAATGACATGGCCTATTACTATACCTTATTGTGTTTCGAGGCTAGGGATCACGTAAGTTTAGATTCAAACAAAGTGATGGTTATCCCCTCAACCTTGCTTTTTGTATCATTTAAATTCATTTTGAAGCTTATGTATGATTGCAACATATTCACAATCATGTTTCAATGGGCATGTATTTCAGAGACCACCGATTGATGGTATATAGTTTATAGTCTAGCATAAAAATTTTGGTATATTCTTTTGGTATTGACTTAATAAATTTATGTCTACTTCATTTAGAAAACAAACTATAGAAGTCATGCCCAGTTGGCCTGCATGCTAGTTTCCCACAGGCTAAATAAGAAGCATGATAGTCTTATCAAGTGTATAAATGGAAATCGATATATATATATATGGATGGGATTAGTTTTGTGGCAGAGTATTTGTTGCTTTTGAGTATCCGCCTCTTTGATGAGTTAGGCTTGTTGTTTAAAGATTGGTTTAGTATAGATGATTTTGTATAAATGCAATATTGGCATACGCCAGGCTAATCCATTGAGTTTGAGGGTAGACATTTTTTAGCATAGTGTCTAACTCTCTATAATGTTGAAGGTTGTTATCGATTGATATAATTATGTGTACTCCTAAACTTGTATATTGTTTAGCTCTGATAAATTAATTTTGTATAGATGCAATATCGACATGCCTTTTGCATACATAGATGCGGCGTTTTGAATATGCAATGCAGTGTATCACGAATTAATTAATCACAGGCTATGGTGGTCTATGTAAAGTTGTGACCTTTTATTATGATTCAGCCTACTAAATCATAATAGTAGCATGATGTTTATATTGCATGCAATAATTGAAATAAACACTGTAACAACTGTTAACTTAAATGCATCAGTTTAGGAATCTTCCCCAAAAGGTCACGCTGATTAAAATAACACTATGGCGTTTATATTTTCAAATAGGATGATAAAGCCATAGCATTTATAATGTCAATATGCCTGTTTAAGGAGTCTCACTAATTTATGCTTCACTTATAATAATTTAAAATTGAAATTGGTATAAGGTAGCTCAATTGATTATTTTATACATCTAGTTATCACTATTGTAGTTTAAATTAGTTAATGATTATCCAGTTGACGAAGTTACACCATTTGGACTTGATTTACAATAACTAAACATTGATATTGGTTTAAGGTAGTCTAATTCACTAAATTATAAAATGGTTATTGATTACGTAATTGACCAATTTGTACTTAAGTTACACTAATCAAACATTGAAATTAGTTAGGGATTCATCGAGTGTATATATGATTATACTAATTATACTTTAAATTGGTTAACAATTGTCCAATTAACAAACTTGCACATGTAATTACACTATTTGTAACTTACACTAATTAAACATTAAAATTAGTCTAGGATAGTCCAATTGATGAATTTGTACATATAATTATAGTAATTCTACTTAAAATAAACTATAGGCTTGTAGGGTCCCTAAACCCTAAAGAATATTATCAATCGATCACAAGGTTATGCATGAAGTGTGTGTCTGTGATGCAAAAAGAGAGCAAGTAAGAAAAGTTGCTCAAACAAAAAGGCTGTGAACAATCATCATCATTTATTGATTATCAGACAAAATTAATGCAGCCAGTAGCCAACTAGAGAAAGGGAAATAAGTAATCAAATAACCATTACCTTAGATGTGATATTGATGGGATCGCAGACCAGCATTTTAAAAGAGGTTGTGGCTGTAGTTTATGGATAAAAAAGTTGGAAAAAATGAAATACATTATGCAGATTTATTTTAGTAACAACAGCAATTAGAGAAGGAAAATAATAGGGTTCAGAATAGGTTATTAGGGTTGAAATTGTGTAATGTAGTTTTGGGCAATTTTCATAAACTCTATTACTAATTTAGCTTCATGCATCTAATATCAGTTTACATGCATATAATATACAAATAAGCGGGTGTATTCTTAATACAACCTTAAAACAATAGTCAATACATGCCATATCCATTTAAAAAAACTATATTTATTTGATTATAATCTAAGCAAAAGTAAAAAAAAAAAAAAAACATCTATCATCAACAAAGGAATCATCATATAAAAAGCCCTAAATAATTATCAACCAAAAACCTAAATTAAGCATAAACAAGCTGCACCAACCAAATCATGATATCTCAACAAACAAAGCTCAGAGATTCTCTTTCATTTTCCTTTTGAGCTCAATTCCATCTTACACTTCTGCTATATATTTGTTGTGTACATCCATCTACGCTTCTTCATAGCATTTCATAGTTTGTTGTGCTTTCTAGGAGAGAAGCTTATGGTTTTCATACAAGTCATAGTATGCTTGTATGATTCCATTGTTGTAGTCATCAATCTCCAACCTAAATATGGCACGCATTTGGTCAAGCACTTGGTGTATGAAATTCCTCTTTGCTTCATGTTGATCCAAAAAAAGGTAAGGCCCTCAATGACTATTGGCATCTATTAGGTTGATGGTGATAATAGCCTTGAATCAATTCTTTGCATTGGTCACGAAATCATAGATGGGATTTTGAAATCCCATGGCTATAGTAATGTCCTACAATAAGCCTCAGAAGTCATTTTGAAAGTCCCCATATATCCAGATATTTTATAAAATACATATACATATCACAATAAACAAATACTAAAAAATGATAAAGTTTAGGATTTTTGGTACCTTCTTTGACAGTTTAAGATTGACTTATCTATAAATTATTAGAAGTGTAGAAGATCCTCTAAAATTGCTTATAGTGGGTGTAAATGTGAAAATAGGTTAAAGATTGCTTTAAGAATTAAGTGTTTAAAGCTCAATAAATGATGACTTTATAGAACTTCTATAAACCGTATGTAAAAGATATGGATAGATTGATTCATTTATGCCATATTAAATGAAAAGCAACTGTAAACCTTCTTCATTTATAATTTCGTTCATTGGTATTAGTTAACTATTATATTTCTATTACTTCAGTTGAATAATTTCAAACGATATGATTGCCACACTTCCTTATAACTCTTGTTAAACTATCAAATATAGTGAAAAAAACGATATGCATGATGAAATTCTTTAGGAATAGTAAGTAAAAAAAGAAAAATAATGTTTAGGGCTATGCCTCAGTGAAGGATAAAAGACGTGACATTCAAAGGTTTTATTTAAGTATGGTGCAGTGTATGTTAAAAAGCTTTACAGGTCCACAGCATATTAACAAGAAATCATGGTATAAACATCACAGCATTTGTAATGTCAGCATGCCAGTTTAGTAAATCATTTATTAGTACTTAGTAAATGGTGGTCTAAATGTCATAGCATTTGCGATGTTACTGCACTGGTTTAGGCAATTGTTTGTTACTATTTAAAATTAGTGATGGTGCAGCTTTCATCATGTTAAAAGCTCCATAGGCCATGACATATTGGTAGGAAATTATGGTTTCAAAGCTACAACATTTATAATGTTAGCATGCCGGTTTACGAAATCATTTGTTAGTACCTAGTAGATGATGGTTTAAATGCCGCAGCATTTGTAATGTTAATGTGCTTATTTGGGAAATTGTTTGTTACGATTTGAAATTGGTGATTATTAATTCAAATGATGAATTCGTTATTACTATTTAAAATTGGTGATTACTAGTTCAAATGATGAATTCGTGTACGTAGTTACACTAATTGGATTATAAATTGGCAATTAGTTTTGTCCAATTGATAAATGAGTGCATTGGTATTTATGATTAAATTAGAAATTTTTAGATATACTTATAGTAAGTCTAGTTGAAATTAGTTTAGGGTTATCCAATTGATAAGTTGTATGTTTAGTTATAGTAATTATAGTTGAAATTGTTTTACACTTATCCAATTGATCAAATTCTAAATTTACTAATATTGAATCAACATTGAAATGAGTTTAAAATTTGTTCAATTGACCAATTATATATCTAGTTACATTAGTTACTACGTATCATACCCATGCATTGCACGGGTTCGTATTACATTTTATATTTTAAATCACATTATCATTATCAAAAATGAAATCACACTATGACTATAAGAAGAGGTTAGCGGAATCATATTACTTAAATTTTTTCAATATAATTCCTTGAGTTACATGTAACATATTATCAATGATTATTATTAACAAATTAATTTTAATATTGATTAATATTATAGAATCAATAATCCAATTACATTAAGATTAATTAAATAATATTCATATTACTTAAAATTTATTCTCAATCTAATTTCTTAAATTATGCAGAAATGACATTCACGACGAATTGATTAATTACGATAAATTAAAAATTTAGTAAGTTTAAGTGAATGAATTTTTTTAATTATTCTCAATCTAACTATTTGAGTTATATACATGTAAGTAGCATTAATGATGAATTAATTAATTTTAATTATTATGTCTTATTTACTAAACTGAAATACCTATATTCTTATTTTTAACAGATGTTAGTATTACTGAATTAATTTCAATATTTAAATATTTAAATACCTCACTTTTGTTCTTTGAACCAAAGAATATACATGTACACAAATAATCGTATTATCTTGATGTTATTATTAAATAATTTTTGTACATCATTATAGTACTTTAGCTTTATGCAGTTAATATAAGGTTCCCATGCAAATAATTCATAATATATGCGCTTGAATTTATAACATCCATCAACATATATATACATCAACATAAAACATATTTGAAACCCATGAAATTCATCAACATACATCAACATCCACCAACATATATATAAAAATCAATCAACAATCAAGAAAAAAAACAACAACCTAGACCATCACCATTAATAGGAAATCCATTCACTCATTTATCTTTACTATGTATCTATCGTGCAAGTTCACGTGCACTCGTTCATAAGGCATCAAGTTCTAAACAAGTTGTTGGTTAGAAACTTTTGCTTTTCATACATCTTTTTGTAGGTTTCCATGTTTACAATGTTGTAGTCCTCGATCTTCACCCCAAAGTTAATGCCCATGTGGTTTATCACCTTTCATATAGAATTTCGTTCAACTTTTTCTTAGTCCACCTTAAACCCTCCCTTGATAACTATTGGCCTTAGATCCTAATTGCCTTTAATTTGGTTAATGGTTATGATTGCCTAGAAATCATCCTCTGCATTGGTGAGGAACTCGTCCATGGGATTTTGAAATGCCTTTGCTATAACAATGTCTTCCAGTAAGCCTCTAAAGTTGATTTTAAAGTTCTTGATATAATTTGAAATTCCTAGAAACAAACATAGGAAAATCATTTTGTAGTAAACATCCATTACAAGGAATAGCAATTATGATATACAAAATAGGGTTTTGATACTTCTTTCCGACTTGGTTATTAGAAATGATTTTTTAAGAAAATAGTGATCAAAGTCTAAAAAGACCCTTTGAAATTACTTGCACTAGGTATGAAATTACAAGTAGGTTTAGGGTTATATGAAAAAGTTTAAGAGACGATGATTTTATAGATAGCATGTAGGATAAATGGAAAGAGTTATTCATTCATGTCGCAATAAAACCTTCATTATTTATGCCAGCATTATTCATATCTATACCAATATGGCTGCAACACTTTCCTATAACTGTAAGTACATCTCAAATATATCGTCAGTATGATTATGTGATACACCACGGCATTAAGAGAACAATGCGGCATTTATGTAATTAACAGGTGAAAAAAGTATATACAGTGCTACATAAAGATTTAGCACGATGTTTCTTTAATTAATATATTTAAAAATATAATTTAATAATTATATATAAAAATTTAATAATTTAGGAATTATTTAAATTATTTATAATTTAATATTTTAAAAATATAATTTAATAATTTGTCAATAATTATTTCCAAATATAATTTAATAATTATTCTAAAAATAAAGATAACAACATCGTGGTAATTAAATCATGCTGTGACTCCTTTCCTACCGTAAACCCTTTAGCCTTTACCCTAAATGCAAAATATTGAGTTGCTTTACCCCATCAACTTCAACATGGCATTCAAGTTTTAAAACCTATAAAAGTAAAATCAGGGCACTAGGTTTCAAAACAAATCTTCGTCTTGCACACTGGTAATTCTACTCTCAGATCATTTATTTAAGCATAAATTTGGTTTAGGGTTTTTAGTGAAACCTTTATCCATTTAGAAAGACTTAAATAACCTTAAAAGAAGAAATTATTGCAATCAGAGGGTCATGGCTCATCAAAGAAGCAAAAAATTTCAACATATAACGATGCAAAGACTTCATCATCTTCCGTAATTGGTGCCAAAATAGGACTTGTAAATGAAAAGGTTAAGGCTTATTACAATGAAACATTGAGAAAGCATACCAAATAGGTTATTCTAAAGAGAAGGTTTAAGTTCGAGAATTTGAATGCTTATTATGTAAACATAATTAAGCAATAGGAGTGGGGAAAGTTCGTAGAGCATCATTGCCCAATGACCAAGCAAATGGTTAGAGAGTTTTATGCTAATGCATCCAACTGAGCGAAGAAGGGTATCTTATGTAAGAAGTAGAAAGGCTAAGTTTGTAAAAGAATCATATTGTAACACTAGAAATTGATATGCATGCTTAAACGATAGATGAAACCATCGATGTTAAAGTTATTGTTAATCGATTATAAAGTACGGATATGAGAAATCCAATAAGAAATTTGTTCCTACTTATAAAAAAAAATTTTCAATAAAGAAGCCTGGGTCTAGTTATAGTTTGTTTGCTTTAAATTAATTTTCACCAACCATTACAATGATATTCCAAAAGATCGTGGCATCATGGTTTACTGTATCATGAATTCTAAACTTATCAACATTGGCCTACTAATTAAAAAAATTAACATGTAATCCAAACTAAATAGATATGGTGTCCTTCTTTGGTAACAGAGTTATGCAGGCAAAACAAGGTTAAATAGGATGTTGATGAAGAGATAAAGAATCCTCCTATGGTTATCTCTTAACATTTGATTGAGAGATTCTTCAAAGAACTTGCAACAACTGATCATGAAGAACATGCTGGTCAAATCGAAGAACATGTTAAACCTAAACCCAAGAAAAACATAGCGGTCAAACATAGAAAAACATACTAATGCACAATAAAACCCGTTAACCAGAAAAAGTTATAGCAGAATAACTTTTTATGTTACGATTAGCGAGGCTAGAGCGTTAGGTAACTAAAGTTAAGGTGGGATTGGAAGAGTTGTTGAAAAGAGTGCAAAAAAAACTTTTGCTATAATCCAATCAAGCCTTTAACATATTTATGGCAATACTAAGTATTGGAAGAATAACAAAACATCAATAGGTAAGTGATTTTCTTTATCTAATGTTGGTACCGTAAATGATTTTAATGGTGAAATATCACATAAAACTGTGCCCCTATATATTGATGTTAAACCTAAAAATAAGTTGAACGGTTATCAACTACTAACTAAAAGTGAACCCCAACACTTCAAAGTTGAACTTGACAATGAGTTTAATGAAACTGAAAGTGAGCCTCAACATCTTAAAGTTGGAAATGAACATGAAACTGAGTTCAATGATAATCATCAACTACTTTCAACAGAGGCAAATGAACTAGCCACATCAAAATAGAAGGAAATAGAAAAGAAGATACCGGCACTTAATGTTAACGGATTACTAGTATGTGTTGTGGACAGTAAGGGAGAAGATCAAGATCCAAAGTTAAATTTAATTGTTGGAGGCCCTAAACACATAAAAAAAGTATTTTTTTTTTAGGTCACATGCTAGGGACTTCCTTCAATTTTTTTTTTAAAATTTTAAGTTAGATGGTTATCCAGAACCAAAAAAAAAAAAAAAAACTTGGATCCTATTATGGATAAGTTATTATGGGATTTCCTAGGGCATTCTTATTTTGTTGGGACTAAAAAATGTACAGCTAAGTTGAGACCTATGACAGAAAGAAATCGCCATTTAGGAAGAAGTTAACTATAGTATGGAAGAAATTTCTTGGTTTCACTATGTATATCACATTGATTATCAAAGATTTATATGCAAAAGTCAACTGTAAACCTCGAGGAACATGGATATCACCTACTGCATACTTTTTTAAGTTTAAAGAAGACTTAACATTGGTGAAAATAAATATTTGAAAAGATATTTACAAAGGTTCCTATTAAGTGAAACTGTAACAAAGTATTTACTGGTCAATCTTTATTCACAAAAGCATAATAAAATAGACAATTAGTGGTTGTTTTCTATTAAATGGAATAGTTTACTTTAAATTAATCCATTTAATGTCTTTCAACTTAATACTTATATGGTTGTAGACGTAGGGTTTAATCAACCAGCAATTAAAATTGATTCTCTATTAAATTTTTTCTATAACTTTTTAATAAACGCCCACCCTTACACAAATAATGCAACATGACAACACCCTAAAAGTTCCAAGCACGTAATGATTTGAAGTGATAATGTCACAGTAATGTCATAGCTTTTACTATATTCGCCAAGTTATTTAAGAGCAATAGTTAAACGCTAGGTATGTTGACACTATGCCATAGATTTCATTTTGTAATACCATTACAAATTTATAGGATAAAAACATTGACACTGATGTGGCTTCTATGACTTTTGCTGAGCCATGTACTTAAATAAGTTTTAACCTAGACACGGGTTTCAGCATACAACACTAAATTTCAAAAGCTTGAATTCTAACTTGAATAATATTTGAATTTTATTCCTTGTCTCTATTAAAAATCAAACATTTATTACCTTAAAACATAAAAACCGAGATTGACTTACTTATATTTCAAAGTTTGCATGAAAATAAAAACATTTAGGCTAGATGTAAATAGAGAATGCTAAGCATTTTTGCCTAACAGAGCATAGCTTAAAGGATTGATAGTAAAATTTAGCTACATTATTTATTTTCTTGGTTACTTCATCAAACCATTCATTCTTCTATTTGTTGATTTTAGCTTTGCCATATATTGAATAAGATTATGAAGGAAGCCCAGTTTATTGCTACTGTAACTTGAAAGCACCAAGGGTTGCATGGATGACCCTAAATCCAAGTAAAAGATTTTTCGATTACCCTTAATATCAAGTTGATAGCTTTTCCATTTTTTGTTTCAATTGACATATGATGTACACCATACATGTAATATATTTGAAATGTTGTTAATTTATGTCCATTTACTAATGCGTTTAAAAAAGGTAAGTGTTCATTTCATGCATGGATGATCCAAGACGCAACTTATTCAAAGGAGCTAATATTAGATTTGTTAAGCAGAGACAGATATTTGTTTCAACAATTAATGAACTTAAAAAATAAATATGATGCTAAACCAAAATTCTGCTAATACGACCATTTTAAAACTAACTAGGGAGAAAAAAAATTATAAAATGAATTAAAGAATGTTCATATGCAGTTGACAATGCCATGCATAGAATTTGCTTCATTGAATAAATAGGTGTTGAAATTTGAGAGTATGATTGTAATTCAAATAAGAATTTTTTTTTTAACTCTTATCACTTTTACGTCTCAAACTCTAACCAGGAAGGAAACAAATATAATTTTCTAGATTTGCCATAATTTATAATTTTGCTTCTTTTAAATTTAAGGGGATCGAAAAGGCTAATTGTTAGCGGCTTCTTATGCAATACTTGCATCCTGTAAGAGTAGAATGACAGTGTATATGAGAATAACAAAATTATACTTTTGACTTTACTATAATAATATAACTTGTAGCACTTACCATACATGCATTTACATTTTTAGTTGTTTTACCGAAAGTTGATGCCCCATTTGGTTTCTCTTGCAGACGTAATCATCATGTTAAAACAGATATAAAGTTCATGGACTATGCACCTTATCAAATTAAATATCTACCCAAAAATGTCCATTCTCATAAAGTTCATCATTTGATGAATTGTACTTACTATCGCTGTCATTTGAGACTATTCTAGCATTACTTCCTAAAAGGGTCGATGAGATTAAATGTAAGATTATTATATCCCAATAACCTATATTGTAAATAGGTATAATTCTTTCTCTTTTTTTGCTTATCTTTCATAATATTCTGGCTAAAACTCTTTGGATGTTCCCCTAGTGATATACCTTTTCCCTTTTAGAAACTTTCACCCTTACATTAGAAATCTCCTCTATCCTAATAGTGCATTAGCCAAAACAGTCTTTGTGATCTCAAAACCATCTTTGCTCTTTGTTGCCAAATAGCATAATTTATTGAGCATTGCCTATAATGATGAATGTTTCAAACTCTCCATGGCATCTTTATCCAATTACAAATTAATTATTCCTAACACATCATCTCTAGTATTAACAATAATGCATGAGGCAACTCTTTGGTATATACTTTGAATACTCATTTATTAACATGAAAATTATATGCCTGCAAGGAATGCCTTCAAACTCGAACATAAGATAAAAACACTTGATGCTTTGGTTTACTTCATTGTAACTAACTCTTATGTCTTTCAAAGGTCGCAAAAACCATATCAGCATATATAATTTTGTATGCTCATCTTTTCATTCTATCTTTCATTTTTTTATGATAATATCTTGATGCCTAAACTCTTTCTTGAACATTTTGAATGAATTACGAGTGAAAACTTATCCAACATGTTTTTTTAGTGGTTATATGTTGCTTAAAGGAATAGGTTTAGCTTCTCTAAAGTAAAAGTCTGCCTTTAGCTCCTATCTATACATATATGAAACTGCATTAGATGGAGAAACTTAAGGTTCCATTTCTCTTTATACATCTTTTCAAATATAGGTTGCATCCTTCACAACAAGAAGATGTTCTTATACATCCAAAAAACTTGCCTATCAGATTTGCCTGAGCCCACATAAACCTTGTATTATATTTATCAATTATCCAACTATTCCCTTCAAGATTAAATCTAACTACCAGATTTTTCCACTCATATTCAAATTCTTCTTCACTCCACCAAGAATTCTTGCATTTTTTAAATCCCTATGCAATCTTAATATTGTGGATGTTTGAGGTAGCATTCCTTTGAATGTGCCACATGCAAAGTTTATGATTAGCTTTAGGGATAACAGCTTTTAGCACATTGTACATTGCCTTATCCCCATCAGTAATGATTGAAATTGGCTTTTTATTGCTCATGCAACATAAGAACTCATTTAAAACCCAAATAAAAGTCTCTCGCCTTTCATTTGATAGAATTGCAAACCTAAAAATATTTGTTTAATGCTGATTATTGATTCCTATAAACACCAATAAAGAGAGATTATACCCATTCTTCTTGTATGTTATACCAAATGCAATAATGTTTCCAAAGTATGCATAATCTGACTAGCTATTTGAGTTTACCTAGAAAATATTTTTAGGCCAGTTCTCATCATTAACAGTACATCTCACGTAAAAACCAAGACCCAAAGTCGCTTTAGACTGAAAATATAGTAATGAAGCATTTGCATCACCACCTACAATTGCCTTCATTAATTCTGAAAAACATTTATTTGCAAGATCTTTCCTTGTGAAACTTACATTCTCGAATCCACCAACTTGATCAGCAAAATATGACATCATTTAAGATGGTTAGATTCTAGGTCATCTCATTGCTATTGCTTTTATCATTACACCCATACAAACAACGCAGTTCGATTTAATAAGAGATTTCTGTAATGGTTTGACCAATCCATCATTATTTTTCTTATAAAATATAGACACTACTCATTTATATGTACTCTTATGAAATATGACACGCATCTTCACCTTACATCATATTCGGATCAAAGGTCTGGTATCCTAGATCTTACTTTTATTCTTCAACCATTTCTCCTCCTAAACCCCTTCTTTATTACATAAGAAATTTTTCCCGCCATATTCTGATCTTTGTCTTGCTTGTACTTCGCAAGAGCACTGAATCATATATTATAAGCATAAGACATGTAAAATGACTCTACATCCTCCAAGAATTAAACTCCAAACTTCTATACCTCTTGCTATTAATTTAAATGGATTTTCTAGTAAAAAATTCATCTACTCAAGAACTATTCTTTTTAGAAGGTAACAAATCCTTTTTTCTTGAAACTTGATTTGATGAATCAACCTCTATTGAATATGTCCTCGAAGATAGGTTATCATTCATATCCAAACTCAGTTACTTTCCACTTTTTCCAAAATTGTCATCCATTTGTGATTTGTCCACTTAATGTAAGAAACTACTTATGTAAAGAAACAAATGTTTTAAATTTATAATTAAGCAATTAAAACATTTTGAAAACTAAGTACCCTAGTAATGAAGGTATCACATAAACGCTACAACTTTACAATAAACACTAAACTGAATAATAAATGCCACTGTTAAACAAATAAATGTCGCAATGCTTGAACATAACCAGCACGATGAATTACAATTACGTATAAACTCCATGCCGCTATACATTAAAGTTGTACTGAAGCATATAATACAATATGCATGCTTTTTAATATCACTATCCAGCACTAGTTAAAGATATGACACGTTTACATAGTATCTCATGTTTATTTTAATACATTAAAAAAATAAACACTTTTAATCAGGATGATTTCACTATACAACTGCATCAATGTTCAATGATGAACTATGACAAAAGATGACAACTTATATTCAGTTATGCAAACAACTATGCTCTTTTTTTCCTCCTTTGCTTTGTTCTTCCTTTAAAGTACCCTAAATCCAACAATCAGTAATAAAATTTGAAACTAGCTAACCAACACCAAAGTAATACAATGCAAATTCTTATATACAACAACAAAATCAATAAGAAACTATCTGTACTTCCTTGCTTCTTCAATCACATACAATGCAAAACTAGGTTTCATCTCTATTTCCAATAACTTCCTTGTTTTAGATAGGTTTTCAAGTTGTTTTTTCAAATTTCTATTCTTACATTAAAATAGATAAAACTCTGAAGCATAACAAAAGTACAAAATTACCCATGTTTCGACTTTTTTAACTATTTTTTTTTACACTAAGTAATCAGTTAAGGGATTTTACTTAAAGTACAACATCAATGGTCAAAAACACCTAAAATTCATCCAATAGTCAAATATGATTTGATTCTCATGGTTCTCACGGTAGTTGTCACTGTCAAGACTAGTTTAAAATAAAAGCAAAATCTTAGTAATAATATTGGAATCAAGTCTACTCATAATGAATGGTACCTGATCTAATAACTTCCATTGGGAGGTTACAATATACTTGATAAAGATTACTCTCATAAGGATACTCCTGTAGGAGATATTACTTTTCCTCATTAAAGAAAGTAGCTTATAAGAAGAAGTTGTAATCTCTATTTATACTATTATTAGAAGCATTAGTTGAGTTATTGTCACAAGTTGATTGAACACTTACTTAATTAAAAAAAAATCACCAAAAATCAAATTAGATATATGGTACAAAATGCAGTTAAGGATATCTAGACTAATATAAAGGGAATATGACTAAATTTGTTATCATAAGTTAAGTGAAGCCAACTTGATTAGGAGTTTACCAAAATACCCAAAAAAAGGTAAATCAAAATGGAAATCATAATTTCATGCTACTCAAATAAAAAAAATACTTGTACAATTATGATTGTAAATCACGTTCTACCAAAAACCACTTATTCTTTCATAACTACCCACACAACCGCTATTACTTTTTCCCTTTTACTAAAAAAAATTCTACCCTTCCCATCTTTAATCACACAATTATTGTTATTTTTTTTTCTCTTAGTAAAAAAAATCAATCTTTTATCATACATCCAACTCTACATTTTAACCATCTACGAAACATTCATAGTTGTCTTAGTCAATATATAAAAAATCTTCCATCAAATAGTATGCATGTTACTTTTTTGTTATTGAGATGAAAATATTGGGATAAATGCACTGTTGAAATATCCATGTTTAATTTTTTTAATTAGAATGCATTTTAGTTATCGTTAAACTAAATTCAAAAACTTTTTTGAATGATTGTGACATTGATTGAATTTTTTTGTTAAAGCAAACTAAACGGATCATAGATTCTATTAGGAATAAGAAAATGAAGACTGAGGGAGGGCCAAAAGGAATGAGTCAAGGAATTCGTAGCTGGATTAAAATGACTAATCATTTTTTAATTGGTATTTAAATTATTGGAGGTTTATTAGATTTGATTGGTTAAACTTAGACTATAAGATTGAATAGATGGAGAATTACGCTTTTTTATTGAAATATAATACGATCATGGAGATGAAATTGAATAGGCTTCTTTTTCTTTAAATTCTATTGTCGTATTGCTACTAATGTGATTGTTACTTTTTCTTCTGTCATCTTTTCATTTATCAGGTGTGTTCGCATGTGCTCGCTAACTAGTTTATATAATTTACTTTTAAAATACTTTATGTCACATGTGATATCATAGTTTCCTTATTTTATTTCAAAAAATTGCCCACGTTAGTTAACTTTTTTATTTTTCTTGAAAAATCTATTAACATCTTATATTATTAGATTATTCATGTAAATATATTCTTAAGTCATTTTCATTGTTTTCACCCATATTTGTGGTGTACAATATCTTGTCTATACTACTATTGATGCTCTGATTGAGTTGGTCTTACGAGTTAAGTGAACATCAATCCAATTGAGAAATATCAAAAAGAACCTAATTAAAATAATAGTATTAAGGACATTTAAGTACTTTTCTATTTAAAAACCACTCAAAACTTAAAAATTTATGTACTTCATTTTAAAAACTCCTGACCTCTTAAAAAATTGCCTACGTGAATGTAAAAGTAACAAATCACTTAAAAATTTTACCTATCTTTTTTTAAAAATATTTATCTATTAATCACTTTTTAAAAAAATATATCATCTTTTTCACCCGCGCCAATTCTAGTTATATATAATTTGGTTAATTTAAATTTGTGTCACTCATGACACCAAATCGATTAAAGAAAGTATTAAAAAATCAAATAAATTATTATATCAAATAACATGGCAGGGGCGTTGATGTCTTTTCAATTTTTATATAATATTTATTTTGAAACTTATAAACTTTTTTTTCTCAAAAACTATCCACTTTTTGGAAAGAAAAACTATAATGCATGCGAAATACCTATTACTCAGTTTTTTTAACACTATTTTTTTTTTCATTTTTTTTTCTATTCAACCACATAACGAGTGTGTAATCCGCGAAAAAAAATACTACCTTCCATCATAAAGAAGAGAAGAACGAATTGGGACATATAATTCCAAATGCAGAAGGAATAAGAGTCTTCTTAGTCAATTCTCTTAAATAAATGTATGGTCTCCACATGTTTAGAATTTAAGTTATGGCATTTTGGCAAATTTTCGTTCGTCTAATTTTATTCTTGACTAGTGAAACAAATAGTATAATCATATATTATACATTGTAGGTATATATATTTTTTGCCATTTATATTATAACAGTATTTTTCATCGGTATCATTGCCAGGCTTTATTTTATGTATAAATATGATGCATGTACGTCCAAAATGAATTTATTAAATCATATATAATTATATTCTTAGCATAATTAGTATTTGAATCCGAAGTATGGTCCTTAATGATGGATTTTGATTCACTTATGTTTATATCCTGAAAACAAATGATTCATTATCAAAAAAAATACGATTAAAGAGTTATTAACAAGAAGATTAAATCTAAAACTTTTCACTACATGAAATTGTTTGCAGGTTTAGGAATTTGGCTGAAAAGCCAATGTTTAATGAAGCTAAATCATTATAATATGGAAGTGGTCTTACAAGATTTCAATGGTATATTATACACACTTTTTACTTAAAAAGTACTGAGGAAGAAAATTGAAAATGAAATTGGACTTGTATTGATTGAAAGATACGTGTGAAAGTTGAAGCATAAGAAAACACGAAACATTTATTATCATGGACATTGTATTGATTGAAAATACCTACGTGCTAAGACGTTGTCAAAGGTCACATGACTAGAAAAAGTTAAAAAGGAAAAAAAGTTATTTAGTCAAACATTTTTTTCATGGACTTTTATTGATTGATAAAAGTTATTATCTACGAGCCTATCACTTTCCACCGCATGTGCGGTTCTTATCATTGAGCTTTAAATTTTATCCATAAAGTGGTTCAAGAAAAAATATCTTTTTAAAAAATTATTTTATTTTAAAAAATAAAGAAGTTGTTTTTAAATGGTAGTTCTTTTTCTTTTTAAAATTAAAAGGTAGATAAAAAGTTGATTGGATTTTTTAGTATGTTATTTTTTAATATTGAAAGGTTTACATATTCTTTATTTTATTTTATATTTATAATTTTAATTTAGTCTTTATATAATTTTTTTATTTGAGTTAGTATCACTTGAATCGTCATACCAACTCAATCAAATATTATATATATATATATTAAGTATAAATTATGATTTTAATTATTTTCATATATTATAATATATCAAATTTTATTAAAATTATAAAAATAAATATGTTAAAAATATTCATGAGCAAATTTTTTAACATGAATTTATGGTTTGATCGATGTGCATAATTAAGACCAATAAAAGTAAAGTGTATTGCAAAATTCATCCTCATTTATTTAGTTGAGAATACCATTTTTTTTAAGAAAATGCGTTAATTTATTCGATTTCAATCATTTCATCGCATGCCATTAACTATTTATTATGATTATATGATATTTAGTATTGGAATCAAAAGAAGTATATTATATAATTTTTTGATGAATGTTATTTTCTCATGTAAATGGCATGTTGAATATAATGGAATAATTATTATTTTAGATTAAGCGATTCCAATTTCACTTTTCCAAAGTTTTTAATTATTTTCAATTTGATCCCTTCTTTAATTCTATCCTCCTATCTCTTTAACTTCTTTAATTTGACCTTAAATTGCATTTCTTTGATATCTTAATTTCACCAATTTCACCTCTTCTTTTTCCAATTTCATGAATTAGTCCACCAATTTGACTCTTTCAAACTTTTAGAGTATTTTCAACCCCAAATTATCTATTTTACTATTAAAGCTTTAATTCTACTTTCTTATCACTCTAATTTTTCAATTATGCTTCCTCCTCAATTCTCCTTCCAATTTGACTCTTTAATTTTACCTCTCTATGTCTTGATTTTTCAATTTAGTTATTCCTTCAAATTTCTTGTAATTCAATTCTTCTCAAACTCTTAATTATTTTAATTTAGTCATTTCACTGATTCTCCTATAACCGCTTTCAATTCCTAAACTTCTTCAATTTAATTTCCATAACTTTGTCCTGTCCATCCTTTCAAAACTATCAAATTCGAGATTTAGAGAAAAGAGATAATCCATTGGTGACCAAAAATTAAAGAAAACTAATTATTTAAGGATTTAAACAAAATTAGGTGTCTACAAGAACATTCTATAGCTCAATTTTCTTTTCATTATTGTCTATATGCTTCTCTCCATTGTGTTCATTGTCTAATATATTCAACAATTAGTATCAAATCTTTTTTCTTAGAGTATGTTTTTGATGGAAAAATAGCTAGTATACTACATATATACACAACCCTAAAAGCATTTACTACTTTTAGAAACGTGGCTTCAAATAATTTCTTTTCACCTGTTTCCCCTTTGAGTTGTAGCATAAAATTATCAAATTTGCATGGTGAAGATCAAACATACTTGTAGGCACATGATTAGAGGTGATAATTGGGCAGGTTCGGGTGGGTTCAAGATAGGTCATTTTGGGTTTGAGTTTTTTCGAGTTTGGGCTGATTCGAGTTCGGATCTATTTAGGTTCAGATTTTTTTGGGTTCGAGATAATTCGTGTTTAGGCTAATTCAGGGTTGGGTCAATTCGGGTTCGAGTTTGAGTATATTTTATATCATTTTTTATTTTATGTTAAATGTAATCACTTTTATGTAATTTTAAATTCTAAGCCTAGGCATGAATTTGGCCCCATCTAACCCGAAAAAATCTAAATTCGGTTTTATGGGCTTATCCATGGCCCGAAAAATTTTTGAATTCTAAGCTCAAGGCTGAATTTGTCCTGGCCAACCCATTCAAGTAGAAATCATTGTTCATAATATTGAAAAGTTATTTTTATATTAATATTTACATATTTTATAATTAAATTTAAATAAAATATATTATTTTATTTAAAAAAATTACTGTTTCAGGTCGAGCATACTTGAAACTTAAAATCTAAGACCTCGACTTAATCATGCCGGGCTTATTGTGTTGGGTAGGCTGTCTGGCCTATGGACAAGTCGTTTGGCTCATAAGCAGATCTAGTTGCTAGTTTAACATATGATTTTTTTTATTTTTGATATGGTATTATCTATTATGGCTTTAATATTTTTAATTTATCTTATTATTCTATTATATTATTATCATATTCTAATTATCATTACTTGAAATAATAATAATAATAATAATAATAATAATAATAGTAATAATAATATTATTATTCAAAGAAGTATTTAGAATTTTACTACTAACATGAATAAACTCTCAATATTTAATGAGTTTAACTAATTAAATTAAAAAAAATGATAAATTAATAATATACTTTATTAATAATGCTTTCGAAGCTCATTATATGATTTATTTTTTGATAAATTATTATTTTATCATATATAGACCTGCTCAAAGATCAAGCTCTCTACTTAGCAATTTAACCTGGGCTTGGGTTATCATATTTTGGTTTCAGACTAGCCCAATCCGACTTGAAACAGTTATCTTAAATTAAAATAAAATATATTTTATTTGATTTTAATTATAAAATATATAAATATTAATAAAAAAATTCTTTAATGTGAGGAACAATAATTCTAGCTTGAACAGACAAGGTTAGGCAAATTAAATAAGGGCCTGCATTTAGGATTTTAAAAAATTTAAGTTGCAGCTGGCCCAACCCATAAGCAGGTTTAATCATATATAAAATATCAATTAAATTTTTAGTATTTAATTAAATTATATATAGTATTAATATGCAATATTTAATATTTGATTCAATTTTATATGGTATTATCTATTATGGCTTTTATATTTTTTAATTTATCTTATTATTTTGTTATATAATTATCAAATTCTAATTATCATTACTTGAAATAATAATAATAATAATAATAATAATAATAAGTAAAGAAGTATTTAAAATTTTACAGCTAATAAACATAAACTCTCAATAGTTAATGAGTTTAATTAATCCAATTAAAAAAATATGATAAATCAATAATATACTTTATCGACAACATTTTCAAATCTCATAATATGATGTACTCTTTGATAAATTATTATTTTATCATATATAGACCTGCTCAAGTGAAGAGCTATCCACCTAACCCAATTGGGCTCGAGCTTTGGTTCTCATGGTTTTT
>JBBYHM010352992.1:72971-88437 GCA_038381775.1 Adansonia rubrostipa | reverse complement strand
TGCTATCTGCTCCAATAACGAATCATTGGTTTAACTGAATAACTAAATAAAATAGATAGACCTTTCTCTTCGTCTCAGGTCGATGGATCTTCTCAACTGGAGGATCCCCTATATGGATAATACACATTCCAGTTGACCGAGTCTAATTCTAATTGTTTTGTTCCGAAGCAAAGATATCTACGGGACGGTTCGCCCTATTCAGATATTCACGACCGAGAAGTACTGGATTCTCTGCCCAATCATAAGGATATACTATTTTATAATTTCCCCATAAGGGTATTACTATTAATTTCTCCAATCATAAAGAATAGAGATCTTGACTTAACGTTTAACTTTAAATTAGTTTTGTCCTTACAACGCTTGGATTTTTTACATTTATTATATATTTAATGATGTATTGATATAATTTAAGGTTTCAATATCTGAATTTCTTATAATGTCTCTTAATTTTAATTGTTTTAATAACATAATTTATAAATGAAAATAAATTTACGAATTTAAAAAGATATCCATCTCAAACAGTAAAAAAAATTAACTGTGAAGAGTTGATGCTTATAAAATGTCTAATGCTTATAATATACAAAGGAGAATTTATTTTCAGTAGAAAACACTCGTCTATAAAATGATTTAAGCCCTTTTTTCCAATGCTTATAACATACTTGAAAATATTGCAATAAAGACCACCATTCTCAATTTTCTTACTTTAAATGTTTTGTTTTTTGCATTAAGTAAAACAAATCAATGATATCACATTGTATAAATATAAATTGTCGAACATAATAGAAAATAGAATAACATAAACCAGCAAAAAAAGAAACGAATAATGAATTATGTTGTTGATCGTAGCAAAAGAAATGCTATAATAATAGTAATTATCAGAGAGCCTTTACCCACTCATATGATAATAACAATGTGGCTAGTTTTTCTGCTAATGATCGAGTATTATTGCTTCTCTTAGTTGACCTTTTAGATGATTAATCAATCATCCCAAACAAGTAATATTTATAGTGTCGGAACTCAAACAAAAAAAAAAAAAAGAAATAAAATTAATTGAGAGAGATTTAAGTTATTAAAATAAATTTAATTAATTTAGTCTGAATTACGTCAAAATAAAAATTAAAATTAATGAGAGAAATATATTATTATTTAATATAAATATAACTGATTGGTCGGAATCAAAATCAATTCAAAGACAGTACCTAATGGACACATGACAATTATTTAAAGTTGTCCAGGTATTAAAAACGTAAGCTATTCATGTACGATAATCTGTTGGGCCTATCAAATATTTTAACTTTTAAATATTTATATAATCTATAAGATAATGTGAAAAGTTGACCACAAATTAATATTATTCTGCAAGATATGGATAAAAATTAATATATTATTTGTTCATATCTATATAAAAAGGTAATTCAATTGAAAATGTAAAAGGAAATAAATATATTTTATTATAATAATTATTTTCAAATTTAAACCAAACCAAAATAATTAATTTCAGCACATAAGTGGATTATTAAAACATATATGTATATAATATATGATATAAGATATAACATGCGTGTGTATATATATGTATATATATATCAAACAAAATCAAAATCATTAATTATGAGAATTTTGAATATTTAAGAAATGAATAAACATAATTAATTTTCTTAAAACTTTTATTTATAATAATTCTAAAACGTATAAAATGTAAATTAATTAAAATGTAGAAAGAAATAAATATAATTTATTATAAAATATTTTAAAATTTAAATAATTAAATAAAATCAAAATAATTAAATGCCTGACACATGATAATTTTTCAAAACTATCCATAAATAAAAAATATAGAACATATATGTAGAACATTTTCCTTTTTTACCAAAATCTTTGACTTTTATATATTTATATAGGATTTGAAAGGCAAGCTTCTTGAGACCCATGGGAACGTAGATCATGGATTTGACTAAATCCTTATGCTAAGAAATAACGGATGAGCATTTTAAATAATTTTAAGATTAATATTTGATACAAGCGAGTTAAATCTACAAGTGATAATAAAAACTTTTTACCATTAATATTTGATATAATGACAATAAAACTTTTTAAATCTCTGTCCACTTTTATTTTTAATTTTTTAATAAAAGTGAAAACTTTTATTTCTTATTATATTTATTCAATTTTGTTGATGTAGTTTAGGTAAAATGGTGTTATAGTCTCTATCCGTATACCAAAATGCGGATTTAGTCCCTAACACATGTCAAAATGTGTATTTTGTCACTAACATGTGCCAAAATGCAAATTTAGTCCTTCTACAATAATTCTGAAAATTTATTGTATCTGTATTTTTTAATATTTCAAATTTTAATCTAATCTTAAAAATATTCATTAAAAATTATTAAAATAAAAATATTATTATAAATATTTATTATCTAAATAATAAAAATATTATTCTTGAATTAAAAATAGGAAAATATTTATTTCTAATAATATTGAATAAATATTGAAAATTAAAATATTAAAATCATTTTATTTCAAAATTTCTAAATGTTTTTAATTGAAAAGTATTTTTTTTTTATTAATGTAATAATATATTTGTTGAATCAAGTTAAGTTTGAGCATAAAAATCATATTCAAGATATGGTTCGAGTAAAATTAAATTCTCAAGTTTGGCGAGTACCCTTGATAATAGATTAGGTCTTTTTCTAAAAATTCTAAGAAGATAATCTTCACAAAAGAGATTTTATTTTTAGTTAATTAATAAGTCATTCCTAGTGACTAGTCAAAATTTTCTCAAATAAATATTAAAAAACCAAAAAAATATTTTTTGCAAAATAGATGGAGCCTTAAATGGAGTCCATTTTTAATGTTTAAGGTATTGTAACATGAAATTTATTTTCATATGACTTTCTAGCATTTTTTTTTTAATTTTATCATTTAATCAAGTCACTATATAGTTTTTGTGTTAATTTGTTCTTGAAGTTAATTTTTTTTTAAGATTTGGGGATTGGTTAAATTTTTTTGGTTTATTGATATTTATTTGAGTATAATTTATAAATTAACTAAAATATCACTACTTTAATGGTATAAATATTTTATATATTCTACTAATAATAGTATTCTTTTTAATATTTATAGTAATAAAAAATACATAATAATATTATTGTTTTGAATATTAATATAAATATAATCAAGTCTTCTATAACGTAAATATTGTAGTCAATTTTAAATATTTTTAAGATTGAATCAAAATTTAATTTCTCAAAAAATAAAGAAACAAAAAAATTTTCAAAATCATTATGCAGGGACTAAATCAACATTTTGGCATAAGTAGAGTGACTAAATTTGTATTTTTGAATAAGTATAGAGACTAATAGCCCCATTTAACCTAAGCAATGTCAGCAATTTAAGATCCAATAAGCATTTTAATGAAGGAAAATTAACACCATTATCAATTTTACCAGAATTTTTTAAATCAACATGGTAAGAGAATTCAATTTAAGTGAATTATAGTAGAGAGACTAGCTCTCAAACATTTAACAAGTACATAAACAGATAGCATAGTTAGTCTTAAAATCAAATACCTTACAATCAGTAATTCTATAATGTTAGCTCTCAATTTGAAGCAATTTATTTTTGAAATTTTTTATATATTTTTTTATGTAATCACAAACTATTAATTTTTAAAAGCATATAACTTGCAAGTTGCTGCAAACTTTATAATATAAAAATAAAAACATTTTAAATTTTCATTCTACATGCATGAATTCTTCATCACAAAGTCTCCAAAAAATAGTGACATGTTAAATACTTTTGTAAATGATTTCTTTTCTAAGTATATATTATTAATATGTTTTAAAATTATAATTGCAAAAATATAAATAAATGATTTTAAATTAATAATAAATAAAATTTAATTTATAATAGTAATTTAGAAATTAAATCAAAGCGGAAAATTTAATGACTCCTGACTGTATAACCTTATCTTTGTTTTTGAAATTTAGCCAGAGTTATTTAACGAATTATCAACCAAAAATTCCATCAAAATAATGGCAGCAATTTAATATAATTAAACTCTTTTTTTATCTATACAAATAAACTTTTTATTAAATTTCAAAATTATATGAATAAAACTTAATGGAAAATGCAAATGTAAATTTAAAAGTATAATTAATGAGGAGTCCATTTTCGTTCCAAAAATTCTATCATAAAAGTGACAGCAAATCGATATTATTAGAATTTTTTTTATTTATAAAAGTAATCTTATAATTATATAATACATAAAAATTAATTAAAATGGTAATACAGAAATTTAGTTAAAGAAGATGTCCATTTTCGTAAGTTCAAAAAATTATCTATAGTTAAGCTTAATATAAACTATAAATAAAGAAAAATTATAGATGAGAAAGTATAAAAGAATAGAAGACATTCATATTTTTAACCTTGATTCTCCTTTAAAAAAATGGTCCGAAATAATAAAAAAGTTTTAAATTTTGTTACTTTATCTAGATAAGTCGTTATACTTTTATCATATATAAATAAGTCCTTAATCTTTAATTTAAAATTTTGCACCTAAATAAATTTTTTATTTTTGACTTGTATCTTAATAAACCTTTAACCTTTAATTTATATTTAAATAAACCGTTGACTTATAAATTAGTATAGAAATTGGGGTTCCTTGGGTACAAATCAAATGATACGGATAAAAGTATAAAAACTTATTCAAGTAAAATAATTCTTGTGGTATTTTATAAGATTAAATAAAAAATGTTAAAGGAAAAAAAAAATTGCTACCAAGGTTTAACCTCTTGGATGGATGCGTCCAAATGAAGCAAGTTTGCTCGGTTGCTAGATCGCTTGCAAGAATGAAGTGCCCAAAGGCCAAACCTCCTGGATGCGCAAAGAGAAGAAAGCGAGTGGGCGTGACCATAAAGCACTGTCACATAATAAACCCATTGCATGTGTGGCCACAAATTTGCATACAAAAATGAAGTGCCACCTTAAATGCGCGAAAACTACCTAATCATTCCTTAAAAAACAATTATCCGAAAAATGTGAAAGTCCCGGTTTCTCAACTTGCTCATTCTTAGCTCTGCTCGCAGTTTAATGGCTTTGGAAAAAAAAAAAAAACTCTAAAATAATACTAATATCGTATGAATCGAACTCTTTGATAATTTTAAGGTAAAAAGGAATAATACCCATATTTTACTTGTTATATTTATATACATATATATATATAAAGTAGATAGAGGGTTTTGCACAGTTGAGACCAATTTCTGACTACAATCCTGCAAATTTACAAGGAGTCTAATTCCAGCGAACCTTCGAAACTTTACTCCTCCCTACGAAGAAGCAACACCGTGCATTTCCATATAATGTAAACTCGTGTTCTCTGCTCCTTGACAAGACTTGAGCTCCTCTGCCATACTCGAAGCTTAGAGATCCCTCCTGATTTTGGGCACCCACACCCAGCTGATATCTTCAAGCAGAAGGCTGACATACAATTATAGTCTATATATAGTAAAAATTTTGTTATGCATGTGATTTTCAGACTTATAGTTATGCCTTTTTTATGGAAAAAACTCTTGATGGAACATGGAAATATATAGAGGGGGAAATCTGTGACAGAAATTGTGCCCTGATTGACAAGTGTTGGATCCTAACTGGGTTAACATTGACAGGGCTCCATTGAATTAAAAAAAATGACATGGCAAGCAAAATCCCATCAGCTTGTCTGCTTGACAAATCAACCTTGGAAAAGGACTTTTCAATGCTATTACTTATCTGATAGCCCTCCCGTGTCTGTATAAGACTCTTATTTGTCCCACTGTCAGATAATGCAACTAGACTAGACCCACCATCTGCCATGATTCCTGGAAGCGTTTGGATGGATTCCTTTGGATGTTTCTTCGACTGCTTTGCTTAATGGATTGGAAAATTTTGAAACCCCACGCTCTTTTCGCGGTAGATTAGTCTATAAAGCTAGCTACTCATTTAAATTTAAATTTTTATTTTGATTTAAGAGAGATTTGAATAAAAATATTAAATTTAAAAATTTAATTTTTATAAAAAAATAAATATGTTTAAAAAAAATTCAATTTTGAGCGTAATATTTAATGCCTAAGCGTAACGTAAATTTTTTATATCTTAATTAATATTAATAATTTACTAAATTACATTTAGTAATATCAATAATCAAAGGGATTGAATGCTTAATGCATCCAAATCGAAATTTTCATTCCAAAAGACTAAGAGATCAATCGATCCATTTTAAGTTGCCAGCTCCTAGAAACCTTTTAGTGTAAAAAATGATGGGCTATTCTCTAAAAAAAATCAATCTTTTTGTGTAAAATTTAGAAAGATTTGGATAGCTTTCTTGCATTTAGTATCAAACTGAACATAAAATGAGACTCATCGTCTAATTGAATTGGATCTAAGTAACCATAAAATATATAAATATCTTTTTCGAATTCAGTTCAAACTTGAGCGATTCAATCATGATCAAGTCTAATTAGTTATTAGAATACACAATCTGGTGACACATGTTTCTTGGGTGCAAATTATCTCTATTTTCTTATTTTTATAGTAAAATAAATTCTCTCACCTAGTTATTTTTTACTCTCACCTATATTATTGTTAAATTCTCTCACCTATTTATTTTTTACTCTCACCTATATTATTGTTAAATAATTACTTGATAATTCGTAAAATGAAACCAAACCAATTATTGTTAAATGATTACTTTGTATTCATAAAATGAAATCAATACCTCTTGTATGATCAAATTTTAGAGAAATTTGTTGTGGAGGATTTCCTTAGAAGTGGATTTGTTCTTTTTCGAAAAAAAAAAAAAAAACTAGTAATCAAATTTATTAAAGAGATTGAGCACTAATTAATAAATTAAAATTCTAGCATTTCATCAACATAGTACACATCTATTAACATAAATTGGTAAATGAAATAGTGGGGCTTAGTAGAAATAGGATAAATAACAGAGGAGAGGCTTAAAAACATTGTTTTGGTACCAGGCGCCAAGTGAAGGGAAGATGATGAAGAAGAATTTCATGTAGTCAACCCGTAATTTAATTTAGTTCATGCAATCGTCCTGGCATTCAATAAGTTAGTATTGCTTCATGTTTTTCAACAATTTATAGGAATCTATGCCATCATGTTATATGTTCATGTCTAGTTTCAAATTGTGGGCTTCAAGAATAATGCTTCATTGTTGTCCTCTGTGATTGTAATTGTTTTAAGTACTCTAGTCTCAATTATATACGGCTGATACGATTGGTGGGAGGAAACAATTTCTCCAAGCATGTATTCAGCTGTTTATTAGCTAGTATGCATTGGCTGCTACTGAGTGAAAGAATACCTCTAAAGGCAAAAAAATGCTGATTTGCATTTGCAGTTAGGTCCAACATTTTCTTTACCTTCATCATAGATCAAGCATTCTTGTCATTGATGTATTATTTGCTAGCGTCCAATTTTTCCTTCTTGTCAAAGCAGATTAAGATATTTGATATCTAAAAGTTCTTATCGCAATCTACTATCTGTTATAAATACGATATCTAAATTTGAAAATTATCTGAATCTATAATATCCAAATTCACTAAAATCAAATGCTATCCATCGTCATCCTTAAATAAATTCCCTTGTTGCAGTCAAATTTTATTGCGAAAATCTTGGTTTATGTATATCTACTCGCAGCCAGATATGGGATTTTTCAGCTGATTGCAGAGTTCTAATGGTACACTTTCTAGCATCAAACACCTTAGTATCATGTGCGCAGTTCCTTCTTTCGGCATTAGATTCAACTTTGAACAGTTCCTTTTATCAAATACAACCTTGACGGCCACTAATAATTGCCAAACCTTTCGAAGCAGCTCCAATCATCAAACATCAACCTCATCTTGTATAATTCACATACCCCCAACATTTTTATCCTTTTCTGGACACCATTTTCCCCTTCTTTAAGCTATGGACTTGCTGGAGACCCCATGACTGACCCTATCAAATTAATGGACTCAAATGTAGTTGATAAGATTGGTATCTTCTCTCCCCAAGGACATACTTTACCCAGTTCTTACTTGCAGCAGTAAGTCTGTTGACCTAATAACACGTATATACGGTGGTCTAGAAGCCTTGGATTCTTATTTTTAAAGGACGACAGCATGATTTCTGTTAGGCTGGTTTGTTTTATGAGTTAGCATCACTAAACCCGTGATTAAATTAACCAGTGATTTAATTGGGAATGAGTTATGATACATACTTTCTTCAAACAGAAAAACTCTTCACAATAATCTTTATTACGAGATAGCTCAAAAAGAATGATTTATTATTTACAATTGTTAAATTTTCAAAATGTTAAGATTAACTTACGGTTCAACTCTCCTTAAAAGAACTTCAAATACAGTTTATATGACTAACTCTTAATCTTAAATCTTATTACATAATTATAATTTTCAATATTATGATTCCTTTTTTAGTAAGTACAGTTTGCCCAAATGACCAAACAATAGTCTCATTTGCTGCATTTGTAGATAAACATATATGCAATAATCTTTAGCTTTGATTAAAGTTAGTTCTGGGTTGTTTAATGCTAACTAAAAGGAAAAACAAATTCCAATGCTAATTCTACATAAATTCATTTGGGTAAAAGAGGATTGTTAACGTCTCAGATCTGTTAGGCAATCACAGCTTTGATACGCTTTACATTTGCTTTACGTCCTGTAGTCAAGCTCTCAAGGCAGATTGTCAATGCTAGTAGACATGGCGACGGCTAGGCCCAATCACAGCTTGAAATTTTTTTTAAATATTTTGTTTAGGTACAATTTATAATTCGTTATACTGTTTAAAATATATTAAGATATTTTTATATTAATTTTAATATATTTTTATATTTAAATTTAAATATAATTTAAATAATTAATTTTAATCACTAAATATTGCACTCAAAATCGATTCAATATCGGCTGAATCAAATGAACTACCTGCTTCTTTAACCTGTCTAAATGCTAATTGCCACTTCCCTTTATATCCTATTTATATCTTTTCAGTTGATAAGAAAAGAGAGTTTGGAGTTAATTAGTGAAGAATTTTCAAGAAAGATTGCAATTAGAGTTAATTTAAAGGTCATACTCTAGGTGTCAAATCATGTCCCATTGCCGTACAAAAGCATAGCAAGGATAACTCAAACATCTTTTCTTAAAGTGTAAGTAGCAAGGATAAGATCGTTAATACTAGCATATAAAATAACATGCTGAGCGCTCCGGCTAATAAATTAGTCCATGTCAGACCTATTAGGGCCAATAAAGGCAGTACACATGGACCGAGTACTGATACAGACCGATGACATGTAACATACGCGATAGACAAGAAAAACTTGAAGACAAGTTTTTTTAAAAAGATCGGAGAAAATAGATATGCTTTTGTAAATTGAAAAAAAAAAAAAGGGGAAAAAGAGAGGGTTGACATTTCCAAGCTTACGGAGAGGATTTTCCTTGTTGCATTTTGCTGGGAAGTATTGTAGTGGAGGGTAATGTTTATTTTCAAGTTGGATGTGACTAAAGCTGGTAAAGTAGACTCAAACCCACAAGTTTGTTTTGGTCTAAAATCGGATCAGATTTGAGTTGATTTAAAAAATAAAAAATTTAAAATCAAAAAATTTAAATTTAAAAAAAATTGAATCTAAAAAGCTTAAAACTGGTATGTTTTAAAACCCATAAAAGCTCGAATCCATTAAAGCCCAAAGCTGAACTCGAAACCAATCCAATTTGAAGCTTATAAAAACATGAAATTATAACTGAAAAAACTTGAATTATAATTATAAGATTTTATTTAAAATAAAATATAAATAAATAAATGATCAAATTTTTTAAATAAAAATATTTAATTTATTAAAAAGTATTTATATTTATTATACAATTATATTAATAATATATTTTCAATTAAAGTACCTAATAGTGAATCTTTAAATTAGATTGTGAAATAAAATTTAATTGAAATATATTAAATATGAGTCAAATAGTTTTTAGTACTATATTTCAGTATATTAATAATACTTAATCACAAAATTTTTTTTAAAAAAAGTATAATGATGTGTAATATATTATTATAATTATTCCACATTTAAAATTTAACTTTAATAAAATAATAATTGATTTTTTTGTATATTATAATTTTAATATATGATTGAACTAGATTTTTGTATAATACAAATAACATTATTAACAAATTTTAACTTTAAATAATGTTTCCAACAAATAAAATATTAAATTTACTTGAAAATAAAAATATGACCTTGTGAAAATATATTTTTCAATTCTTAAAATCAAACAAATAAAGTTTTTCAATATTAAGTATTTTTACATTATAAGACATAAGAAATTTTTTTTCATTTGTTAATAACTCTAATACTTATATTAAATATTGATTTCAAAATAACTACAGTAATTGAAATATTAATATATCCTCACTATTAATGAAGAAGAAGATATCAAAATTATTTTTTTCAAGAATCAAGAACATTAAGTTTCTTATAAACTTCTCAAATATCATCCAAAAATAAATTCAACTCTATTATATTGATATAGATCTAATTTTATAAATTTTAAATCCTTATAATAATAAGTAGGTTTATATAATAACAAATATACAATTAAATTAAAGTTATAAATTGATTAAATTACTTGTTACATAAAAATAAAGACTAATATTATAATTTAATAAAGTAATTTAAATAATTAATTGATTTATCTAATGTTAATTTCAAAATAATTAAATTTTAAAATTATATCAATATTATACAAATTTGAAACTTTGGATTTCATTTGCTATTAAATTGTAAGGATAAAATTAATGTATTATGATTAAATAAGTTATATGATTACATATTTGATAGGTACAAAATATGATTTTAAATTCATAAATATTTATAAGTACTTCAAATTCACTAGTAAATAGGCATCTAACAAATCCATAAATTCTCAAACTAATCATGAATGCTATATTTAATATGTTTTATTATATAATTTACATTATTGTTGAAATCCAAATCCATTTTTAAAATCCAAAATTTCAAATATGGACTTAAAAAATTATAATAAATAGATGAAAAAATCTAATAAATTAATAAATTAATAAATAATTGTTGGATTAAGTAAATAAAAGCCAAATTAGCTATTGAGTTAAGGGTAAAAAGTTAGATATACATAAATGTTTATGAATTTATTTACAACTTTTTTCATCTTAAAGATTTTTTTAAAAATGTAACCCAATGATTATTTATATTTACTTTATCTAGTATTATTTTGCATTTACTTTAGCTCACTTATAAAATGAAAAATTCTTATATAGTAATTAATTATATCAATATAAATATCATAAAAACTAACAAAAATATAAATATATAGTTATTGTAAAATAATAAGAAGTATCAAAATATACAAATTATTTTGTATTTTTACTATAAATAGATATATATATATATATATTAAACTTATATATTTAGCTTTTATTTGAAGTTAAAAGATATTACACTAAAAATTATAGATAATATTAAATACAATGTATTAATATTCAATATATAAATAAAATTATATATAATTTAATATTTATAAAATATTTATGATTTTTTTAAAATTTTAAGTTTAATAGGTTTGTCACTATGTAAAATTAAAATTAATTATTACAATCAAAATTTAAAAGATATTATAAGTTACAAAATTCTAAAATTCTTTGAATCTATCCAAGCTGACTTGAACTCGAACTTATTTGAATTTCAAATAATCTAAACCCAAAAAAGCCCTATCCGAAATGGTCTGAGCCTAAAATAACCCAAATCCAAAAGCCCAAATCTAAAAGTGTCTGAGCTTGAAATGATCCAAATCCAAAATAAATCTGAGCCTGAAATAACTTAAACTACAAGACAACTCTATCCAAAACCGTCCGAACTCACCCATTTATCACCTCTAGTCTAGATGTGATTAAATGAGGCACCACAATTACAGCATTCCATTTAAAGAAACATCAAAGAAAAATCAAAGCTAATAGAGTAGATTTAGTAATTTTAGGCATAATACAAAAATACAATACAAACAAGATTTATTTAGGATTAATAAAAATGTTGTTATAAATAAAACATTAGATGTTAAAATATATATGACTAATACGTCATATTTAAATGTATTTGTGTTTAGAATTTTGATATATTTAATAATTTATATTATATTTATATTTTTATAATTTATATGAATAAAAATACGAGACATAACATACTTGTAATTCCAGTCTAATAGAAAGGAGAAGAGAAAGAGAAGGTGAAAAACTTTAATAAATAATCGAGAACTAAGGGTGATCAAGAATTAACTTAAAAAAGGGAAAATGCAAAATAATTGTCATTGCACACCTTCCGGCTTTTCTTTCTTCCATGCTACAAAGGCAAAAGAGAAGAGAAAGTGGAAGCAAAGCCACGGGCAAAGAAAGAGAGTTAAGGGAAAAAAAAAATGCTAAACGGGCTTATTCAAATATTTTGTTATTCGAAATATATACCATGAGAGTAAAAAAAAATAATTGGTGTGAATAACCAATTGAGAGTGCGTTTGAAAAAAAAAAAATACCGAAGAGGGGATTTTTTTCAACAGTTAATTTTTTCAATATGCTTGATAATTCAAATTTAATTTTGCTTAATAGAAAATCTTTGTCAAAAAAGTTTTTGAGTGAGGTAAGTGGGTAAAGAGCTACATACCACTCAAAGTAAAATATGTTAAATCATATTTGAATTAAATTATTTCTTTTTTGTTATAAAAATGAGATATTTAAATTGTCCCTTTTAATTTTATTAAGAACTATCTAAAATAATAGAAAATATTATGCTAATGAGATTAAAATTAAGGAATGAATAATTTTTTAAAATTCAAAATTTACAGTTATCAAACAATATAATTATATTCAGTACTTAATTTTCAGCGATATATACAAATTCAATACTAAAAATTCAAAATTTTCAGCACTTTAAACAACACCTAAAAAATAGTACATAATATTTTATTTTCAAATAGAATAAAATTTCATCAATGAGCAATGAAAATTATTCTTTAATAAACGCTCCTTATAAAATAAAACAATATGTATATATAAGCTAGCCTTCTTAAACATTTTAATTTTGTGTTGAAAGTTTAATAAATTTTCACCGAATTAAAGTGAATCTATGCTATTTTGTATCTACATCAATTAGTTATTTCATCGTTTTTTAGAAAATAAATTAAAACATATTTACCCAACTTATATTTTTAAGTAACATTTCCCCAATAGTGAAGCAAGCGAAATGACTCTTGGAATCCAACATTAAAATATTTAATTTGTTCCTATTTATTCTACATGAAGCTAGACAGACATATTATATAGATTCAATTGATTATTCATCTCATTTATATTAATTATCATATATTCTTTTTAGGTTTAAATTTAATTATACTAAACAGAAATAATAATACTTTTTAATTTAGTTAATCTGAAGGTCACTATGCATATATTATTTTAATACAGCTAATGAACGTTATTATCCAATTATTATATAATAAACTCATTTAATTACAATAATTGCTTTTTGAATAATTTTTAAAATATAGGTTTCCTAATTATGAAAAAATTTAAACTATCGATTTTATATTATATTTGATTATATTGATTAGTTTATAATTGTTTACATTATTAAGAACACCAAAAACTTTCTAGAACTAAATAAAAAATATTATTTGTTGAAATAACACCAAAAAACTAACCTAAAGAAAGAAATTATAGGACATGGAATGAAAATAATAAAAACAAAAAACTTTTGGCTAGATCTAGCTCTATGGGCCTAGAATTTACTTTTCAATTAAATCAATTACTCATGTTGAACAACTCAAGTCTTTGATCTATTAATGTCATCATATGAGACTAAATCAAACTAGCGCATTGTATCCAAGCATCACTGTAAAATTGCCTGGGTTTGCCTTTTCAATGCACAAATCTCACTTATGTCTTAATCTATTTTAATTGAATACTTCAATTAAATCCTCCACATATAGGCCTTTTATCTAAGTTTTACCTTAATTGAATCCCATGTTTAATCCATACATGCTATTCTATTGCGTGTGACACTTTAGATTCTCAATATGTTGGCAATGAATATGAGTTAATCTCATTAACCTTTCTTCATAGATCAATAGTGAGATCTGGTAACCCATTATAACCAACCAAATACTGTAGAATCAATATGACCTTTTCAAAACCTTTTAGTGATTATCCCATCAATGTAATCCAGCCATTTCACCAATATATCCTAGAAAAACCATGAACATGATGCAATGCCTACTTAGAGCCCTTCCATATTAGTCATTGCAGCCTTTAGTTAGACTTATGAATTTAAGGAAAAAAATTTTCCTAAATTCATCATGCTTTGACCAAACTTTATTTGGTTTAACCAAGCCTAGAGCAACAAAGATATATCTCTATCAATAAGAATGGTGAATCCTCTTTGGATCATTTATTTATCTTAGTATTGTTTATACTATACCCAAAATCACCTTAGCATAGACATCCCTTCTTGGGACCCATTGGTAATGTAATCAAATCATAATACACCCCATACAATATGACTTGGTATCACAAGCTTAAGGACTAGTTACATGATAGGAAATTGAGAACATTTCCATATACAATTAAGTGACAATACTAAATCAAGTTCTTATGCAAGTCAGGTTCAGTGGACTTGTTTATTAGCTAGCACCTATATGCTATCCATAGGTATCCTAATACTTCAACCATATAAGAACTAATTGTATGCTTTTTGTCACAATATGGCCTGGATATGAATACCAACCCGACTTAAAAAGTGGGTGTACTCCTTGTTCTTACATAAATCTCTTTATCATTATTCTTTTGTTTTTAGGGCCTATATCATTGATATTTTTTCTTATATTTCGGGTTAGAGAATAAGTTGTCTAGATGAATTGCTCACTCGACTTCACCCTAAATAGTCATTACGAAATGACCATTTGTCTGGAGTTGCCACCAATCTGTTTTGGCTAGGTGAGATTGGTCACCTATCGGAGTTCGTATTTCTAGGGTTACGAAACCCATAAACAAACCCCAAAGTTTGCCCTTATACTAGAAATCATATAAAAAGGTCCGAGCATCAATTATAATCACAAATACGCATCGACCTTCTTGTGATGCTCGACAATTGGTACCTAGTTAACCATGTGTTAATTTAAATTCTAATTTTTATTTGGTTCTAATGTTCGATATTTAATTATAAATTCTCATCTTTAAAAAAATTTCATAAAATAAATTATTTTCATATGAGAAAATCAAGCTTTTAATGTTTTTGAAAATCAAAACATCTTTTGCATCTTCCTGAAGAACATGAAGATTTTTATCATTCTCTTTTGCACCCCACTGGAGAGCAAGAAGAATACAAAAGGTTTTAAAAAAT
>JBBYHM010352992.1:0-72871 GCA_038381775.1 Adansonia rubrostipa | reverse complement strand
GAAGAACATGAAGATTTTTATCATTCTCTTTTGCACCCCACTGGAGAGCAAGAAGAATACAAAAGGTTTTAAAAAATCAAAATATCTGTTATACCCCACTAGAGAGTCAAAGGAATACAAAAGGTTTTATTTTTACAAAATTAAAAAAAATCTCTATTTTCATTTTTAAAAACAATAACTCGTATACTGAGAGAAACTTCATGTACTATTTTAACATTGGAGACATTGCCTTAATTCAAAAATTCCAATTTTATAATAAAAAATAAAATTTATCCTAAGACTTAGTTTCAACTACATGTTTGAAACTAGACTTCAAGGTCTCCAACATGGTCGATGGGACCAAAATGTCCTTTAAAATACTTTGACATGAAAGTATCCTAACACCTCTAATAGACTTGATTCTAAACAAATTTACTAAAATACCCTTAGGGTATACCTTTGACATGAAAGTATCTCAATACCTCTAAAGGACTCGATGACATCATAAATAGATGAACCTATTCTTACTGTACACCTTCGACATAGAAGTATTCTGGTACCCTAAAAGATTCTATAACTTTATAGACGAACGATCCTATTCTTACTGTACACCTTTAACATATAAGTATTCCAATGATCACATGGGAATTGATTCAAATATAAATTAACAAAATACCCGTTGGGTGTATATTTTACATATAAGTATCCCAGTAACTCTAAAGGACTTAATGATATCACAAACAAATGAAGCTATTCCTACTATACACTTTCAACCTACAAATATGCTAGTGATCACATAGGAATCGATTTTAAGAAAATTTTGTAAAAGGCCCTTAAGGACTACCTTCGATGTAAAAGTATCTTGATCACCTTAAAGGACTTGATAATGATATGAAATGATAAATTTACCTTAAATGGGTATCTTGGACATAAAAACTGACCTAAAGTGCAAAAATTGCTAACAAGGCCTTAATCCTTGAAAATTACATTTCATACTCACTACCACTGGAAAACTAGAAGAATACAAAAAGTTTTAATATTTTCTACATCACTCTGGAAGACCAGAGGAATGCTAGAAATATTTCTAAAATATCAAAAATATCGGATTAACTCTAAAAGGCAAGGTTTTGCAAAATGATCTCTAAACTTTTCTAAATTTGAAAAATAGTCCCTACATAAAATAGACACCACAAAATAAGCATTCGACCAAGCACTAATAGCCTTGAAACAAACTTTTTTTATTTTTGCAAATTAGTCCCTAAAATTTTTAAAATTACAAAAGGTCCCTAAAAAGTTAAAAATGTTTAAAATACATTTGAACATGTTAAAAAAAACTATGAAAAACACTTCTAAAGGTGTATGTAACACTTGGCCAAACATGAATGGCTTTAAAATAATTTTTTATTTTTACAATTTAGTCCCTATATGAGGTATCCAAATCAACATGGGATACATACAAAAAATTACATAAGCAATTTTGCCAAGTACCTATGGCCTTCGAACAAAAATTCTGCAAGTAAGTCCTTATATTTTCTAAAAATACAAAATGACCCCAAAATGATGAAAATGCATAAACATATTTATACATATTAAAATAAGCATGAAAACACTTCTAAATGTCACAAGACATATTTGACCAAGCATATATGGCCTAGAAAAAATTTTACAATTTTTTACAATTTGGTCCCTATATTATTTATATTTATAAAATAGCCTAAAAATAAAAAACATTACAAAATCATCAATATCAAATTCAACTAAGCTTGGAATCACCCTTCCAAGACCTTCAAAAAATTTGAAAAAATTATTTTAAACCTTTACAAGTTTAAAATATGACAAAATAATACAAAATATCATAAGATCTAGGATCAAAAATTATTCAAAGGCTATTATAAGTTTAGCCCAGCATTTATTTCACTAAGAAAATAATTTTGCCATTATATATTTACATGAATATCAATATATGCATATATCATAATTTTTACCAAGCATAAATATGCATAAATACATGATAAACAATGAATAAATCAAAATAAATTTACATGAAAATATTAAGAAAAATAAAATAAAAATATATACATGAAAATAATGTTATTTCTGTCAACAAACAAAAATAATCTTGATGAAATGTCAAAATATTACTAATTTAAATTTGACAACTACATCATCAAACTTTGATCATGGCCTTCACACTTGGCCTTTAAACACGAACCAAAATTAATGAGCACAAGTATTCATTAGGCTCACTAAAAGGAAGAATCAAACATAAAATTAACAAAAATTAAGAATTTTACAAGAAAAATTACTTTAAAAGGCTTGAAAATTTAAGAAAATTTTTATATCTTTAGTGTTTTTATTTTTTGTTAAGAAAAGCTAAAGACTTTTCATGAAAATTTTCTCCCCTTATTTAAAGAAGGATAATTGGCTAAGGCTTGAAAGAAAATGCCTTGGCTGAATGGCCTAGAGTTTTCCACCAATTTCAATAATTTTCTTTTATTATTTATTTATTATTATTAATTTTTTAGATTTTTTTCATTTTTGGTAAGATTTTAACTAATGAATTTTCCATCTTGTATGATGATGTCATGCATGGCATCATCATCAGAAATATGAGAGAAAAATTTTAATTTGAATAAAAACAATTATAAAGACTAATTTATAACAACTTAAAAATTATGTATTGAAATAATAAAAATTTACATAACAACTTTAAGTAAAATAAGCTTCTTGGGCTTGTTAGAAAACAAAAGTGGGCTCTTTAGGCTTGCCCAAAAGTTAATAGGCTTGTTGGGCCTACTAGAAAAATTAACAAGTTTTAAGGCCCATGAATTAGAAAAAAATACATTTTGGCCCATTAAAAATAAAATTAATAAAATTTCCATATAAAAATTCAGAAAGAATTTTGCAAAAATTTTATGTGCAAGAAAAAGGTAATTAAAAATATTTAAATTCGTAAAAATATACGAGTAAAAAACTTTCAAAAGGAAATTATATTTAAAAAATGTGGAACATTATAAAGCAAATTAAATTTTTAAAACTGATTTAATATGAATTTAATAAAAGTATTTGAAAAATTTCAGAAATTATAAACTTAAAAAAATTTCACAAAAAAATTTATAGATTAGAAAACTCCATATTTTGGAAATAGAAAAATTCTAAAAATATATTCAAATTTTATAATAATGAATTTTATCTAACACATTAGTCAAAATATTAATTTATAAAAATAATAAAGATAAAAGCTTGAAATTCAGAGCAAATTTTACCTTGAAAAATTTTTACAAGTATGATATTTTTGGTACTGTGAAAAATTTAAAATTAATTATCAAAGTAGACAACTTAACACTTCGTGGTATAAAATGCCAATACAAATTTTTTCTTGAATATTTTTTATTTTTCAGAGTGATATCGGCATAAATACCAAACAAGTATCGCAAAAATATACGACGATCAACTTTTCAAATTTTACAAAAAATTCTCAAAAAATTCGTAAAAATGAAAAATTTGATCATGATATCAACTACAGAAATAATTTTCAAAACTTATAAGCATAAAGTTAAAAGCTAAATTTTTACTTGTTATTTATTTTTTATCCGAGATTTGCCCTCAAGATGACACTTTTTCTATCATGTGCATCTGTGGCCAATTAAATAGGACTAAAAATGTTTTACAAATGTTTAGCGCACTTGAAGGAAGCATACCCCCACCAAGCGACCGTTAAGTTCTTAGTCTTAGATATTTTTGGATTGTCAAAAAGGGTCTCGGATAAAATTAGGTGTCAACAATTACTTTTTTTCAGCTGTTGCTGAGAATTAGGAACATGGCAAATACCAAATAAAAAAGATTTTGTTTAGGCTATGATAAGCTTTTCTACAAAAAAAAATTACGTATATATATACACCAATTGCATTGAAGAGAACATAGGAAAACTTCACCAATCTTTCTGCTTAACCAAATGAAGTTGCTTTAAATCGTACTTCACTTATCTTATGATAAGATCGCATGAGAGGACATCTTTTTCAAGTCTTTCACCTACCTTACATAGGATCATGTGAAGAGGTCAACCTTCTTCACCTACCCTACACGGGATCACATGAAAAGGCCATGTTTTACTTTTAAGGTTTGAATATTTTTTAATACAAATTTCACAAGGATCGAGCCATTAGCTATTTTTTAGCTTGGTCCTAATTTCGATTAGGCCAAAGCCATAATCTATTTTTAGGTTTAGTGCCAATTTAACATGGACATCACCATCAACTACTCTTAGGCTTGGTGTCAATTTTGATTAGGTCTAGGCCATCATCTATTTTTGGGTTTAATGCCAATTTCAACAAGGACATAGCCATCAGCTACTCTTAGGCTTGGTGCTAATTTTGATTAGGCCAAGGCCATCATCTATTTTTGGGCTTTTAAAAGCCTTCTTCACCTACTTGGCATAGGATAACGTGAAAAGGTCAGCCTTCTTGACTGACCTTATACGGGATCATATGAAAAGGTTATTTTCTTAAAGCTTTTTTCACCTACCTTACATAGGATCATGTAAAGAGGCTAGCTTTTCTCACCTACCTAACACAGGATCGCATGAGGAGGTAATCTAATTTAAAAACTCTACCTGCCCTTCACAGGATCAAACGAAAAGGATATCTGAATCAAGACTTTGCCTACTCTTCACGGGATCGAATGAAGAGGGTATTTTACTTAAAAATGAATGAAGAGGATATCTAAATTAAGACTCTACCTACCCTTCATGGGGTCGAATAAAGAAGGTATTTTACTTAAAACTTCGCGTACCATTCACCAGATCGAACGAAGAGGGTATCTTAATCAAAACTCTACCTATGCTTCACAAGATCAATTGATAATGGTATCTTACTCAAAACTCCACCTACCTTCATAGGATTAAACAAAGAGGGTATCTTACTCAAAACTCTGCCTACCCTTCACGGGATCAAACAAAGAGGTTATCTTAATAAAACTATAACTACCTTACATGGATCAAATAAAGTAGGCTTAAATCCTACCTCACCTATCTTTCGAAGAATCAAATGTAGAAGATATATTATTGACAAACTTAAATCCTACTTTATCTACCTTTCATAAGATCAGATGAAAAGGACATAGATTTTATATATCATAATGATTCCTATATGTCCACAAGGCCTTATCAATCTGAGCCTTATTATTGCTAATTTCTTTTTTTCTTGATGGCTTACTGTTGATGGTTAAAGGGTGGCTTGATGTTTGCCCTTCAAAATCCTTTTTCTAATCTTGATTTTAGGAATTTGGGAATTATTCAATTTTTCTTGAAAATTATTAAATATAAAATAAGTTTGGTTAATTTAAAGATACAAAATATGTACCTTCTCATTTTAACCTAGAAAAGAATCTACTTGATCAAAAACTATGAAAATTTTAGAATAATTTCAACCATGAATTTTCCAATAACAAAGATAATGAACATGTCATCTTCATCTTTTAATGTCAAGGGTTTCTTGTGATTGATGATCACCATTTAAGACATCTTTGAACAAAGTGAAGGATTGAATTTAATGGCATAAATGGGGCAGCGTTGCTAAAATTTGTCTTAAAAATGATATAATAAGATTAAGGTTTATCAAGCCCAAGTTCAGGTGGATGTTCTTTTTATGGGAATTTCTTGAAAGGCAAACAATCAAGTTATAATATCCTTTTAATCTTCAAATATAATAGCTCGATAGGTGTTAAACTAATTCTAATAAATACCAAGTCTTAAGAGGTTAATTTAGAAGGCCTTTGGTATGCATCAAATTCTAAAGGTTAGGTACAAAAATTTTAAAGGGTTATTTTGAATCAAATCAATATTAGGGTATTTAACTAAACCTTTTGTCAGTGTTGTGAAATTTTTAAAGGTTTAGGATTATTTTTGGATTAGCATGGAAGGGTTCTTTCTCTTTGGGGGTTAACTTTGTTGGTTTAAGAACAATTCCAAAACCTTTAAGTTTGTTCTAGACTGCTCTTTTCGGGTTTTCACTCTAGAACTTCATTTTTTAATTTATTGCCCCATTATATCCTTAAGGACATAAAAATTATCCAAAAAAATGAATTTGAAAGGAGCTTCCTAGGAATCGCTTGGTAGCTCAAATAGCTATCTTTAATCACAATGTACTTTGATAGGTACAATGTAGGCCATGGTTCTTGGTTTTGAAAGAAAAGGACAAATAGACCCAAACAAGTATTTAAAGGTAACTAAATTAATAACCTTTTCAGAAAGAATTGAATCTAGCATATCTTATAAGAAAATCTTCATTTCTTCATCTGTTCTGGCTTTTCATTTTCCTTGCATTTCTTTATTTTCAAGATAAGCTTCCATAAAAGTTCACTATGAATCTTGGGTACCTATCGTGAGCTTTATGGACATTCTCTAATAGTAAGAAGTTAAAAAATTTTTTTATATACATCCGAACCACTGTTGGTCATATTTTTCTTTATGGAGAAATCATGAAAGCTATACAAGGCTTTTTTTAGGCTTGCTCATATGATAACTAATCAAATGGTGTATAAGCAAAAATTTGAAAAAACTTGAAATTTGAGGTTTACTTTGAATATTTGATCTTAAAATTTGATTTTTTTTTTATTTTTCACTTTTAAATATTTGAACTTGAAATTTAAACTTTATTTGGTCTTCAAAATTTGCTTAATGGCATTTGATCTATTCTTCATGTAACCTTAGATTGGAATTTGTCCCATCTAATCTTGAAGCTTTACTTCAGTTGACCCCTAGTATGGAAATTGATCCTTGATTAAATTTTAAAGAAATAAAATAAATTATCAAGCTCATGGGGACTACAAAGGGAATAATTTTCTATATTTGCGAAATGATAGAGAAAATGGCCATTCGTCATTTCAAACAAAGCCATTTAAACTAGCAAGCATTTGCTAGGAAAAAATATTGTTTTCTTTCTGAAATCATATGAATATCTCAATAACATGATGTTGCATTCAATTTTTTAAAGGCTTAATGTATGCCCTTCAACATGATTAGGTTCATAGCTATCAATGAATTTGCTTCTGGTTGAAAGAAAGAAAATTGAATTGGCATTGGAAAACTTTGAATCTCATATCTTATGTATTAGGCATTGGATTGAAAAGAATTTATTCAAACAAAAAGGAGATTTTTGGATCATGTTTGTTTTCATTCTTTTTGCGTCAAGGATTTGGAAAAGTGTCATGAAATTTATGACAAAAGGTTACCTAAATGAGAGAGATCTTGGAATTATTATCATTATTTCAATAGATGTCAAACTATCAGTATCTGAATCTTTTAGGAGCATAATCTATTTGTTTGACCTTTAAGGAATCCAGCAAAAGAAAATTTGGGTGTGAAAGGTCAATGGTTGAATGTCTATGATTGAATGTCTAGGACAATCATACATATGGAAGTGAAGGACCTTTCTAGGAGAGTTTAACCAAATGGTGACCATCTATCAAAGAAAAATATTTTAAAAACGTTCTTATTATCCTAGAGGCTAGAAATCATTATTAACATAATTCATGGCCTATGACAGTATGCACAATATTCATAGATCAAAATTCATTTCAAAATTCATAGTTTCCAAAAAGAAATGTATAAAGTTTTAAAGTCAAGATAGAAACTACCCTTAATTGGCATATTACCATAAATTTGATGACCCATAAATTAATTATCCTTGATAGGCATCCACCTACTTATCAAATTTTTTCTGATTGGTATCCCTAAGGGCTTGTAATTTGTTTTCCTTTCCATGGAATGTTCTAAAACAGTTTGCCTTTTTCTCTCATCAGGGACATATTTTGACCACCACCACTAGAAACTTTAAGCATACCACTAGAGATTTTGAGAACTCTTTAAAAAGCTTTAGCTTTTAACATCGAAGACTTTGAAAACTCTTTTAAAATGCTTCAGATATCATCGCCAAAGACTTTGAATGCTCATTTTAAAATGCTTTGGATATCGCCAGCAAAAACTTTGAAAATTCATTTTTTAAAATGCTTCAAATATCACCACTAAAGACTTTGAAAACATTTTTGAATGCTTCGGGTATCACCATTGAAAACTTTGAAAACTATTTTGAATGCTTTGAATTTCACCATCGAAGCTTTGTTTTCAAATATCACCATAGAAAACTTGTTTTTGGATATCACTATCGAAGACTTTGGAAACTCATTTGAATGCTTCGAATGTCACTATCAAAGCTTTGTCTACGAATATCATAATCGAAGACTTAAAAACTCTTTTGAATGCTTCAAATATCACCATAAAAAACTTGTCTTCTAATATCACTATTGAAAACTTTGGAAACTGATTTGAATGCTTCAAATATCACTATCAAAGCTTTGTCTTTGAATATCACTACCGAAGACTTAAAAACTATTTCGAATGCTTCGACTATCACCATTGATACTTTTTTTTTGAACATCATCATCGAAGACTTAAAAACTATTTTGTTTTTAAATATTGCCATTGAAGACTTAAAAACTTTTTTGGATGCTTTGAATATCACCATCGAGGTTTTGTCTTCGAATATCACCATTGAAGACTAAAAAACTCTTTTGAATGCTTTAAATATTACCATCAAAGCTTTATCTTCAAATATCACCATCGAAGACTTAAGAAATCTTTTGAATGCTTCGAATGTCAACATTGAAGCCTTATCTTTGAATATCACCATCGAATACACCTTTTTTCTTTTTCTCATTAACCCCTAAATGATATTGTTGCATCTCCCTAATTTAACTTTCTGGGTGTGTACACTCTTTTCAAATTTTTATATAGAACCATGATCTTATTCCAGTCCTTTTAACTTTATTTCTATAAAAGGTTTGGTCTTTCCTATCTTATGCCAGCGAACATGCTTCGTATTAGCACTATTTTGATACTAGGTTTTGCGACACTTTCCCTGACCAGTAGCATAAGCATCAGTTATGGACAAATAAATTGGAACCATTAACTATTAACTATTGACTGCAAATTTATGCATGATTCTTCTTCACTTATCTTTTTTAATCATACAAGAAAATAAAAAAGATACATTACTAATCAGTATTGATTTTTTTCAATAAAAAAACTTTTTTAATTTCAATTATATTATTATTTTTAGGTCATTTATGGCAAGTAGGAAAAGCTCGCGCTGCCGCAGCGGGTTTTGAAAAAGGAATTGATCATGATTTTGAGCCTGCTCTTTCCATGGTATCACGAGACAACCCAAGGCAGAGGGAAAAATAGGAGGTACTTTATTGCTTAGTTTGGCTTTTATGGAAGCTTTAACAATTTATGGGCTGGTTGTAGCATTGGCACTTTTTTTGCAAATCCCTTTGTTTAATCCTATAGACATTAGAATTGTTTCTTTAAATTACTGTATATCTTTCCTTTACTTTCAACCCAATTGAGAAAAACCCTTTTCTAACAACTTCCATCATTTTTTATAGCTGCTAAGGTTGCTAATTGATGAAAGGTTAGGGATGATGGCACACTTCAAATGGATTTCCTTGTTTTCCCATTTTTTTTTGGTTCTGGTTTCCATCGACAGCCACTCGTTAGCATCTACTAATAGAATCACTTTGTCAATGCTACCTCTTGGTCAGCATGAATATGTATTATGGGACTGGCTCCCAAATGTTGAATATACTAAGGTGATTGCCTTTTATCTTGTACTCCCTTGGATCCCAAACAAAAGTGTTGGCATGATACAAGATTCTTTTTAACTTCTTTGATCATGGCTTCACTTTTGTACAGATCTTTCCTCTATAACTCCCTTTTTTTTTTACTTCCTTGAGTGGCTTGGAGTAATGGTGGCTCTCATTTACCTTTATTTTTTTGAAACTCATTTTCACTCACCTTGTTGATTAATGTCTCCTTTTCCTATCTTACGGTTCCATATTATTTCACTTTAAATGGAAAAAATAACTTAAATTAGTCTACGAGAATATGCATGTTTCTTATTATCTTTATATGATTATCAATGAATGGAAAATTGATATATAGATTATGAATGACCAAATAAACAAATGTAAGAATGAATAAGTGTATAAGGTAATATTTAATGGTATAAATTGGAGGCTAAGCCATTGGTTAAATATCAAGCATGGAGATTATTGTAGAAGCAAAAATCTTAAGAATTCAAGTCATGATTTAACACTATTGTTTACTGACTAAAATTCTCTTATTTATCCATTATACAAAACCATATTTACAAAATTTAAAAGAAAAAATTGCCAAAAAAGATTGCTTTTGCAAGTACTTCATTTTCCTAGCTATGTTAATGAATGCATGAGCATATAAAAATGTGAACTTTGTAGATATAAAAAAAGATGCATGAATGAATTTACAAGTTTCCATGGGATATGGATATCATGCCAAAAATTAAAAGAAAAAAATCCTTCATAATATAAGAATTAATGCGAGAAATAAATAAAAGTAAAATATATCATAGTAACACAACATACATTTATTAATATCAAGAAAATTAAATTATAAGAGTAAAAAGTTAGGAGCATTCCCCCATGTGTACCTAATTTGGTAACTTCTAAAATGGGGTATGGCTCTAACTAGATAAATCCCCTATAGTTCATTACATGAAGTTTGGATTAGACATCTAAATAGGTTCTTAAATTGCTTCTTGAGTCTGAAAAAAACCAATGAGTTAAGCTAATCCTTACCCATCGTAGGTTTATATTGAAAAAGGTTTAATTCGAGTAGGAGTATCTTCCATGCCGTAACAAGGCTAACACCTCAATAAGCGTAGGAATTTACACCCGATAGGCTTTTTATTGGCTTAGATAGAGGCTAACATCTCAAAAGGCAAAGCTACTTTGGCCCTCCTAAAATATTAGGTATCTATGCCCGCTTCATATACCTGGAGGAGAATATAATGCTTGTGAATGTGCACAGTGTGTACGAGGGAACAAACTTACCTGTTGTGGCTTGACTCTTTTAAAAAAATAAAAGCCCTATCCTAAATTATCCTAAAAATAATGATGCAAAGGAAACACAAAAGGTTAGTAAAAATTATGAACAATATATGTCAAAATTTGCATCAAGAATAAAAATTTTGTTTTAAAAGTACCAGGAATTATAGTTAAATACAGGTTAAAACCAAATAAATAAAAATTTAGTTAACGTGTGATTAATTTTAGGTCCAACCTTTTAATTTGTTCCCAACAGGGTCCCGAAGCTATTGCAATATGGCCCGAATACGAATCTTAACTAGCTCGACTTAAAAGGTAGGTGTACCCATCATTCTTGTATAAATCTCTATATCATTATTCTTTTGTTTTTATGGGCCTATGTCATTATTTTTTCTTATTTTTTGGGTTTGGGACTGAGTTGTTGAGATGAATCGCTTACTTAACTTAACCCTAAATAATCATTATAAAATGACCATTTGTTTGGATTCGCTACTAATCTATTTTGGCTAGGTGAGATTGGTCACCTATCAGAGTTCATATTTCTAGGGTTACGAAATGAATAAACTAACTCCAAAGTTTATGTTTATACTAGAAATCATAGAAAAGGGTCAATCATAAGTAAGGATCAACCTTCTTGTGATACCCAACAATTGGTACCTTATTAACCATGTGTTAATTTAAATTTTGATTTTTATTTGGTGTTTAATTATAATTCTCATATTCATAAAGTAAATTTATTATTCCATGTGGGAAAACTAAGTTTTTAATGTTTTTAAAGATCAGAATATCTTTTATACCCTTCCAGAGAATAAGAAGAATATGAAGGTTTTTATTATTCTCTTTTCTACCCAACTAGAAAGCTGAAGGAATATGAGAGGTTTTAAAAAATATCAAAATATCTTTTGTACCCCACTACAGAGCTGGAGGAATAAAAAAGATTTTATTTTTATGAAATTTAAAAAAATCTTAATTTTCATTTTTAAAAGAGATATCTTGTTATTAAAATAATCCATAGAACCTTTTTCAGATACTGGAAGAAATTCCATGTACTATTTTAACATCGGAGACATTGCCTTAATTTAAAAATTCAAATTTTATAATAAATAATAAAGCTTGTCCTAAAACTTGATTTTGATTACACGTATGAAACTAGATTTCAAGGACTCAAACATGGTTAATGAGAACAAAATATCTTTTAGAGTACTTTCGACATGAAAGTATCCTAGCATCTCTAAAGGACTCGGTTCTAGGAGAAATTACCAAAATACTTAGGGTATGCATTTAACATGAAAGTATCTCGATACCCCTAAAAGACTTGATGACATTATAAATGAGTGAACCTATTCCTACTGTAGACCTTCGACATAGAAATATCTCGAAACCCTAAAAGATTCTATAACTTTATAAACGAATAGACATGTTCCTATTGTAGACCATCGACATATATCCTAATGATCACACAGGACTTGGTTCCAATATAAATTATCAAAATACCCTTGGGTGTACCTTTAACATATAACTATCCTAGTAACCTTAAAGGACTTGGTGACATCATAAATAAATAAACCTATTTTACTATACACTTTCGACCTATAAGTATCCTGGTGATCACATAGGAATTAGTTCTAAGAAAAATAACTAAAATGACCCTAGAAACTATTTTTGATGTGAAAGTATTCCCATAACCCTAAAAGACTTAATAATGATATAAAGTGATAATTTTACCCTAAGTAGGTAACCAGGACATAAAAAATGACTTAAAATGTAAAAATTGCTAATAGGTCCCTAATCTTTGAAAATTGCATTTCTTATGCCTACTAAAAAACTAAAGGAATATGAAAAGTTTTAATATTTTTTACATCCCTCTGGAGGACTGGAGGAATGCTAGAAAAGTTTCTTACATATCAAAATTTTTACATTAACAAAATGCAAGCTTTTGCAAAAGGATCTATAAACTTTTCTAAACTTGCAAAATAGTACCTACATAACATAGACATCACAAAATAACATAAAACACATTACAACATTACCAAAATGTTTTGAAAATGTTTTGAAAATGTTCAATCCACCTAAAAGAAGCCTTCCCTAATTAGGTGGCCATTAAGTTCTTGGTCTCGAATACTTTTGGATTGTTAAGGAAAAGGCCCGAACAAAATTGAATGTTAGCACTTTTATGAGCAAGATGGCTTAGATATACTATCAATGCACTGTCTTAACAATACATTAACTAGAACTATAGTTTGGAAGCTAATCTTTGATACTTCTTAGATCTTATAATAGTAACGATTACAATGCCGTGCAAGGCCATATGAATTTCATGAGTTTCATCTAATCAGTAGTCCATGATCATCAGTCAAGATGCTAACATGAAAAAAACCTTGTATAAATTATGTTGCAACAATCACATGCCTTAATTTTTGGTTCATACTGAAAATGAGTAACGTTGGTGTAGACACCTTATTTTTTTTAGGCCTTTACTCAAGCATCTCAAGCCATCAACAAACTTAAATGGACAAGCATGGATTGATTCCTCATCATTAGCTAAAGTAAGGTGTTTGAAGAGCTAGATGTGCATAAGGTTCACATTTTTTTCATGTATGTATCAATACATGGTCTTTATGTATCGATACAGGGCCTCCATGTCATCAAAATTCAAATTCTATGGGTTGTGTCGATACAAATAGGGCTTATATTGATAAATTTACTTAATGTATCAATACATTGGTCAAATGTATTGATATAAAGCTTAACCATAGCTAAAATTTGATTTTTGACAAAAAATATCGATATAGAAGTAATTGTATTGGCACATTCTAAAAATGTATCGATACAATCTTCATTCTATTGATACATTCTGGGTTTTTGCCTAAATGTGTCGATACAATATGCAGTGTATCGATACATTTAGACAAAATTACCTAGTTTATGGCATTTTTCAACTCTTGTGCCCTTAGTTCAAAATTCCAATTTATCCATGTGTTTGGCACCAAAAATCATCCAAATTTATGCCAAGCCTTATAATTGGATTTGTGATTGGGTTTAATTGAATTTTAAGGCCCAAACAGCCATGGCATAGGACATTTTCATGCTTTAATTCAATTTATTTAAGGGTAACATTAGTCTTTCTCATGGCTCAACTGTCTTGATCCATTATTTCTGCTGAGTAAGCCAATGGATTTAATGGACAGCTGAACATTGTACTTTGTCCATGTTAGAAGTACATGCACCAAAAACATAAAGTGCCTTTACCGAAAACATAAAGTGTCTCATGGCTATATAGGCTAACCAGAAAAACCACTTACACACTTGGAAATTTACTTTTGCACATTACTCGGCCTCTAAAACCATTCTCCTCATAGCCGAAACACTATTTCATAGCTCTCCCTTCACCCTTTCTGAAACCCTTCCAAATCTTTCTATATCCTTCATTGCTACTTTCAAAAGTTTCATCCATTGAGACTATAACCAAGAAGTCTTTCTTTTCATTCTTTTCTTGATAATCCATAGCAAAGAGAAGGAAGAAAGTAAGCTCAAAGTTGCTCATTTTGGTTGCTTAAAGAAAAACCTTAGGAGTTAGAGCTTTTTGGTATAACTTCCATTTTTTTGGTATTTCATTTTTTGTTTTTCATCATATTAATCACTTAATGAGTCATCTTTGTTACCATGACCTTGTTAGGACTTTCATGCATTATTGTGGCTTTTGGTTATGGTAGATCTAGGACTTTGATGATCTTTTTGGTGCTTTAATATTGCTTGGATGACCATACATGCCATGCTACATTTTTGCAATCAAAACAACCCCATTCATGCACTTTTGTTCTATTTCATTCAGTTTTATATGCTCATTTTATGTTTAAATGCTCATCTTAACATGTTTTAAGTATATTCATGATTTTCTCGTATTTTGGTAGGTTTTATGTGATAAATGCTGTCTTGATTATACTTCAATACATACTTACCATGCTTGAATGCTTTTCATGATTAAAACTGCCTTTTAAGAGCTGTCCTTTTATGTTTGTTTGCTATGAAAAAATTGTTTTACAAAACCCTAAGTTAAGTCCATAATAACTTTAATCAATTAAGACTAGTATAGATTTAATGTTTTCATTAATTGGTCATCCAATCTTGAGGAAAAATAAAGCTTTTCATGCCTGGATTCATAGTTAAATGAGGTTAGATATTCTGGTTTCAAAATAAAATAGCCTTTTTACTTGTTTTAAAGTGTTTATTTCTTGATTTTTATGTCTAATACCTTTACTAGTGACTTTGGTTAATGTATTGTTCCATCATCCCAAATTACTTTGGGATTGTACAAATAAGCTTGTGAAGCCACTATCATTGACCCTCTCTGTTACGAACATTCGAATGTCTATAACTTGAGCCTATGTAAAATTTCTTGGGGTAGTAAGTAATAAGATTACAAAATTCATAAATATCACATAAACACGGCAGTGGAAACAAATCAAAGAAATTAATCTAAGACTCTCTAAACAAGATCTTCTTACATGATCTTAATTGATCTTTTAGATCAAAAACCTAAACATCTATTCAACATTCAAACATACCTCAATCTTGAAAGGTCTTTCAATAATTCCATGACCCAAATATAGGAAACAATGAGCCTAGTTGTCATAAACCAAAACTGTCCAAACTTTTAGCCTATAATAATTACCTATATAGGTGACCTAGAAAACCTTCAATAAGAAAGAGACTTTGTTGTTGGGAGCTATGCTAATAGCTTAGATTTCAATAAATTTTCCTTTGCAATTAAAAGATCTTGATTCAATAATCAAAGTACAAAGAAGAAAACAATTTTCTTCTTAAAGAACTAAGATTACACCAACTTACTTAAAGTTTCTAAAAGAAACTGCAAACTAGGTTTTTTCTTAGTCTTCTTGGCCAAAATTCAAAGCCTCCAATCAGCCACAAAGGATGGCAAACATGAGTTTATATAGCCTAGGATTAGAAATTTTAATTTATAAGAAATTACAATTTTGGCCTAGTCCATATAAACTTTTTCAAATTGGGCCTAAGTAACCATTACTTATATTAGACATATAATGGTTACTTATATCAGACATATAAGCCCAATCTTAATTTAATTTCTAAATTTAATTTCTACTAATCACCTTTATATGTTTAACCCATTAGGTCCCCATCATATTGGCAATAAATATAAATAGCAAATTAAGAATATTTTATATTTATAGACCAAGATTGGCATCAATAATGCATCATGGCCACCCAAGTCGAAAGGAATGTCAAGATGGTTTTGACAAACCCTTCAGTTTTCAATATCTCAGTGTACTAAATATCTAGATGTGACAAATAGGCAAGTTCAGGTAGGCTCGGATCAGGCCATCTTCGGATTTAGATTATTTTAGATTCAGATTTATTTCGGGCTTGGATTATCTCGAGCTTATATATTTTAAGGTTTAGATTTTTTTTGGGCCTAGATTTTTTTGGGCTCAAAATAATTTCAAGCTTAGGCCATCTCAGGTTTAGTCCATTTCGGATATGGGCTTTTTCAGGTTTGGAGTATTTCAAGTTCAGATCGGTTTGATTTGGCGAGCTTAGATGGATTTGAATCATTTTCAAATTTTGCAAACTATAAATATTTTTAATTTTAATTTTAATAATTAATTTTACTTTTATGTAGTGATAATAATACAAAAATTAACATTTGAAAGATATAAATATTTTACTAATATTTAAAAATATTATACCATGGAGATTCGAACCTTAAAAATATTATATAATATAAACATTATAATTATTTCTGAATATTTGTAAATGATGAAATTTATCCCATGGAGATTCGAACCTTAGATTGAAATGAGTAAAGCAAAAGATTTTACTAAGTGAGCTAATCTTTAATTTTAAAATAAAATGCTACTAAAATTAAATTATATTAACTATAATGAAATATAATAATTAAAAAATATTTTTTTTCAAAATAAAATATAATGATAATTAATTATGCTAAAAACACTTTAACTTTTAAAAGAACAAATAGTTTTATAAAACAATATTGATGACTTAATCAATTTCTTTAGTTAAATCACTCTAATGACAAGATTTATTTTTATTTTACTTGTTAGAAAACGACCTTGTAATGAAGTTATGTACTTTTGTTAATTAAAATAAATACTAAAATATAAAAAATTTCGGTATAAAATAAATATATTTATCATATAAACATAATATGAAATAATTTATTGCATGTATAATATTTATAAGATAATTGCAAACATATTGTACTTGATATAATATTTATTAATTATAATAATATAGGTTGTATATATCATAATTAAAAGTACTTATATATTATAATATAAAATATTATATTCAATAGTTATACAAATATGTATAGTTATGATAAATGCCTATATAATGATAGATATTGTATAGTGTAGTAACTTTTTATATACTATCATAATATATATAATTTAATATATCAATACGTATATATGTATAGTATGTACATTAGATTTTTATACAACTATTGATATTATAATGTTTATATTATGTAATATTTAAATTAATAGATAACATAAAATATATGTGAGATATAGAAGACATCTTAACTTTCACTGGATATATAAATTTTTATATTTGTTTACTCTAATTAATCATATTAATATGTCATCATGAGTATAAAAACATGTATTTCAAACAATAAATTTAAAGATTATATAATTAATAAACATTTTTAATATAATAACAAAAATTTTAAATATAAATTTATAGCCACGTAGGAAGACAACTTTTAAAAAATTCATGCTACTTAATATATACAAATTAATATTTAAATATATATGTATATAAATACTAATAAATATAATTGTGATATAATATATACAAATGTTAATATGATTTTAGGAATTGAAGAATATCTTTTTGTTTAAATATATAGTGTTTAGTTGTTGTATTTAAGTAAATTATTTAACTTTTTTAATTTTTATATTTTGATTTAGAAAAAAAAATTTATTTTAAGTAATCTTAATACTTTTTTACATTTGAACACTAAAATAATGATTTGAAGTTAGTTTTTGTTAATAATATAGTTATTTATTAGTGTTATAGAAAATATAAAGTTTGATTATTTATTGAAATTAGATGATATTTTGATATATTTAAATTATTATATTAAAATTTAAATTTAAATGTGACATAAGTATAATACCTGATTATTTTTATTAATAACAGAATCAATCAGTTAAATATTAAACTAACAATATTATTTGTTATTTTTGTGCTTCATTATTGTAAATGTAATATGGACAGTACTCAAAGATATTTAAAATTTATAGATAATATGTTTATAGTTAATATGTTTTAAATTAAATCCAATTTAAAGATTTACTATTAAATTTTGTTTAATAATGCATTATTGATATAATTGTATAATAATTATAAATTAAATATTTTATTTATCATTTATATATTTTATTTTAAATAAATCATATAAATATAGTTTACTATTTTTTAGTTTTTTATAGGATTTAAATCGGATCAGTCTCAAGCTTAAATTGGATCGGTCTCAAGCTTGAATTTTAAGTTTTTTTGGGGTTTCAGATCCGATTGGTCTTGGGCTTGGATCGAATTGATCTCGGGCTCGGATTGTAATAGATTTGGGCTTTTATGGGTTCGAGCTTTTTAGGCATAGGCTTTTTGGCTTCGAGCTTTTTTGGGCTCAATTTTTTTTGAATTTGGGCCTTTGACTTTTTAAGTCCATTTGGATCGAATCAGATTTGATCTCGGATTAGCTCGGATGAGCTTTTAGGCTCGAGCCTACTTCGCCATCTCTATAAATATCCTTTCATCAAATATCCTAGAATTAGCAAGATCATGATTTAATCTCTACTATTAGCTCATTCCATATTAGTATGCAACTCATATGTGCTAACCTTGTAGACACCTAATTTCATCTGAGTCCCTTTTTGGATAATTCTGAATATCCGAGATTGAGAATTTAACGGTAACCCTCATTGGGAATGATCTTTTTCATAATCATCAAACATTCTTAAAACCTTTTTATTCATTAAATGATCGCAAGTTCACGTGACAAAAAAGTCATATTTTGATCCCTAATTTCGGATATACAAGACTAATATTTAAAAAAATTATTTTTAATATTTTCTTGTCAAAATTTTAAAAATATACTTCTACAGATATTATCACGGTCAAATTTTTTATTTTTAAAAATTTTTTGAGAATTTTTTGTAAAATTAAGGAAATTGACTGCCATATATTTTTACTGGTTCTAAGGTGGTATTTATGCCGATAGTCACTCCCAAAAATTAAAAATATTCAAAGAAAAATTTTTATTGGCATTTTATTCAACAAGGTGCCAAGTTGCTAATTTTTTTAATTAATTTTAAATTTCTTCACAGTACCGTGAGTATTATACTTATAAAATTTTTTCGATAAAATTATTTCAAATTTTGGGCTTTCATCTTTACCATTTTATAAACTAGCATTTTGGATAATATGTTTTATTTAATTAATTTTATATAAGTTTTAATGAATTCATTGAAACGTTCTCAGTTTTAGAATACAAACTTTTTTATCTGTAAAATTTTTGATGAAATTTTATCTAGTTTTGAATTTTAAAATTTTTTAAATAATCACATTTGATCACCATTAAATTATTTTTTAAAAAATCATTTATTTGTTGTAAATTTTAGGATTTTCCTTGTTTTCCAAATATAGATTTTTTTCACTCTGTAAATTTTTTTGAGTGACTTTTTTGAATTTATAATTTCTAAAATTTTTAAAATATTATTGTTTAATCCAGGTAAAATCAGTTTTGAAAACTTTCTTTTATTTTATTAACTTTGCTTTTTTTTCAAAATTTTCTCATTTCTAAAATATGGAGTTATCAACTCCATAAATTTTTTTGGCAGGATTTTTCTTGGTTTATAATTTTTTAAAATTATTCAAATGCTATTGTTTAATTCATATTAAATTAATTTTAAATATTTTAATTTATTTTATGAGTTTTAAAATTTTTCCTATTACCAAGATATGAAATTTTTTTTACTTCGTAAATTTCTTCAATGAAATATTTTGAGTTTATAATTTTTAAAATTCTTAAAATATTATTGTTTAAATCATATTAAATTAGTTTTTAAAAAAATTATTTTATTTTATGAGTTTTTCATTTTCTTTTATAATTTTCCTATTTCTAAAATGCAGAGTTTTCTACTCTGTAAATGTTTTAGTCGGATTTTTTAGAGTTCATAATTTTTAGAATTCTTTAAATATCATTGTTTAATCCCTATTAATTCAGTTTGTAAAAAGTTAATTTATTTTATGAGTTTTGTATTTTTTTCATAAATGACAATTTTTCCTGAAAAGGGTTTTTTTGTATAATTTCACAAGTTTTGGAGTTCTAATCAGTTTTTTTTATTATTTCATTCTAAAACTTTATTTATAATTATCAATTATAAATTTTCTATTTTTTTCTTATTATTTTAATTTTATTTTAGTTATTAGTTATTTTCTACTAGTTCCATGGAAACTAGTCTAGTTAATTTCCAACTTTTCCCCTAACTAATTTGGTTGGTTTCTAATTATCTATTAGTGATATTATCAATGTAATTATGGCATTATTTTTGAATGACCCTTGATTGTTTGTCAAATTTATGCAAGTCTCATCTTTTTATGCTAATAATGACAAAAATATTAATAAAATAAATAAATTATATTTTTCTCTTTTCTTTTCTTGGATTTTTGGCCAAGAAGATGGAGGATCCTCTTAGCCGAACCTCCCCCTCTATAAAAGGGGGAGGATTTGTTTTCAGGACAAAATTTTTTGGTTGGCTAAAAAAAATGAAAAACACTCGAAAATTTTTAGTTTTCTAAGCTTCGTTAAGGTATAAGCTTCATTTTTTTTTGCTTTTCTCCATTTTTCTTTATTTTTTATCTCATTTATGATTCAAAACTATTTTAAGGCTCATGGATTTCCATCCATGTTGAAAGGCTAAACATGGTGATTTTAGTTTTATATTTTTTTATTTTTTTAATGAATTTTTCTAGCAATTTATTTATGAAATGGTTTTTAATTGTTGTGAATCTGATATTGTTGTAATTAAATTTAAATTTGAGTTATTTCTTTGGTGTTATTTTGATAATTAGTATTTTGATTGATTTTGTTTTGTATTTATTTTATAATTTTATGTTTATTTAAGCTTAATAATGGTTATTTATGTTATTTTCATGATTTTTTTAATAAAATCATGCATAAATCCCATGCCTTTTTCATCTTGGCTGAATGTGTTTGGGTTTGATAATGATGATTTGTGTTTATTTTCCTTTAATTTTAAGGTTTGTAGGTTATTTAGTAATATTTGTAAACTTAGGGACCAAATTGCAAATTCATGAATTTTTAGGCCATTTCTAGCTTCGCTGAGAGCTTTATGGGCCTTAAAAATTCTAATTCATGTGTTTATAAACATGATTTAGGCATTTTTAACACTTTAGGGGTCATGTTGCAATTTTAAAAAGTTTAAGGACTAAATTGCAAAATATGAAAAATTATGCTTTATGGCTAAATGTGTTTGGCTGAACCCTTGTACATATTTTTGCCATATTTTCTTTGTTGATTCTTTGCTGACTCGATGACTTGTTGTGATGTTTTGTGCTATTTTATTATATAGGTGTTGAAACATAATTTTACAAAGTTTAAGGGTCATTTTGTAAATTCTAGAAATATATTTTATGGCCAAGGTGTTTGGCCAAATCTTGGTTGGTATTTTTTCGTATTTTTCATATATATTTGCATGTGATTTTTATGATATTTTAGGTTATTTTATTATGTAGGATTAAAATGAAAGTTTTGTAACATTTAGGGACTAAATAGCCTATTTTAATACTTAAGGGGCAAAATGGACATTTCACTAGTTTTAAAGATTTTGATTTTTTCTATGGCCTTCCTAGGGATACAAAAAGTTTCAAAACTTTTCGTATTTGTTTGGTCTTCCGAAGGATAAGAAATATAATTTTCAAAAATTTAAAGGCTTGATTGCAAATTTTGCAGTTTAAGTCAAATTTAAAATTTTAGCTTTTCCATTTACACTAAATTCATCTACTTTTCATCATTTTAGTGTTCATTAAGGTACCAAGATACTTTCACGTCAAAGATATACCCTAAAAGCATTTGGTAATTTTTTTAAAATCTAATCCTAGATAGTAACATGGATGCTTTTATGCTGAGGTGCAATTTACGATAGGTTCATCTAGTTTTCATCATTTTAGAGTCCATCAGGGTTACCGGGATACTTTCACATCGAAAGTATACCTAGATACATTTTGTTAATTCTTTTACTAAGATGCTTTTAACTAAAGGTGAATTTTAAAGATTAGTTTAGCCTTCTTAGATCATTTTTGTGTCTATTAGGGTGTCGGGCTACTTTCACGTCGAAGGTGTACCTCATGGGTTGATAATTTTCTAAAACCGAATCCTAGATAGTATCCGAGATGCTTTTATGCCAAAGGTTCACATTTAGGATTGGTTCATGTAGTTTTCATTATTTTGTGCCCGTCAGGGTTAACGAGATACTTTTATAGTGATGCTTTTATGCCGAAGGTGAATTTTTAGGATTAGTGTAGCCCTCCTAGATCATTTTAGGGTCCATTAGGGTTACCGAAATACTTTAATGTTGAAGGTATACCTTAAGGGTATTTTCATAATTTTTCTTCGAGTCTAGTCCTAGATAAACATTCAGATGCTTTTAGGCTAAAAGTGCATATTTAGGATAGGCCCACCCTTTTCTAATCATTTTTTAGTCTTTTAGGGGTTGTCGGGATACTTTCATGTAGAAAGTAGACCCCAAGGGTATTTTCATAATTTTAAATCAAAGCCAAATCCTATATGAGTTCTAGGACACATTCACGTCAAAATTACACGTTAAGAATATTTTCATCATATTGGGTCATGTTTAGGTCATAGAGTCCTATTTTTTAATAATAAATAAGGCAATGTTTCTTAATTAAATTAATACATAAGATTTCTACCAGAATATGTGAGAAATTTTACGGATTATTTTAATAGCGAGATATCCTTTCTAAATAAGAGGTCAGGAATTTTAAATTTTGGGAATATAAAACTTTTCATATTTCGCATGGTTCTCCAGTGGGATGCGATAGAGAATTCATATCCACTTGCTTCCCAGGATGGTCCAAATAATTTTGTGATTTCCAAAAGCATTAAAACATTATTTTCTCAGAATAATAAATTTGTTTAATAAAATATTACAGGAATTATAATTAAATATCAAATGTTGAAACTGAATAAAAATTAAATTTATTTTAACACATGATTGATAAGGTATTGATTGTCAAGCATCATGAGGTGGTCGATCTTTACTTGTGATTATAATTGACTCTCGGGCCCTTTTAACCAATCTTTGGTAGAGCGCTGACCTCGGAGTTTGTTTTTATGGATTTTAAAATCCTCAAAATACAAACTCTGGCAGGTGTCCAATCTCACCTGGCCAAAATAAGATTGGTGGCGAATCCAAATAAATGGTTGTTTCATAATGACTATTTAGAGTTAAGTTGAGCGAGCGATTCATCTTGACAACTCGGTCCCTAGGTACAAAAAAATAAAGAATAATAATCATGATATAGGTACCAAATAAAAAAATAATGTTATATAGATATAGATAGAACATTTGCCAGTTTAAGTTGGGCTGGTCAGGATTCGTATCTGGGCCATGTTATGATAGCTTAGTGACATCACTGGGGAAAGCTAAAGAGTTAGGCTTAAAATTAATTACGTGTTAACTAAATTTTGATTAATTTGGTTTCAACCAATATTTAATTATAATTCCTAATATTTTCAAAATAATTTTTTTCATTGTATTTTTTACTTATAAATTTCAGTATATATTCTTCATATTTTTCACTAACCCCTTTTTGTTTCTTTTGCAGCATTATTCTTGGGGGGAATTTAGGATCGAAGTTTTATTATTTTTGAAAGTGTCAAGTCATAAAAGGTAAATTTTTCCCTCACACACACTGTGTAGATGCATATGCATTAGATTCTTTTTCCACATATATGAAAAGGGCATAGGTACCTAACATTTTAAGAAGGAGGCAAAGTAGCTTTGCCTTCTGAGGTGTTAGCCTATATCTGGGCTAGTCAAAAGCCTACCGGGTGTAAATTCCTACACCCACCCAAGGTGTTAGCCTTGTTGTGGGCATGGAAGATACTCCCACTTGAATTAAACCCTTTTCAACATAAACTACGATGGGTAAGGATTAGGGTACCTCGTTAGTTCTTTCTAGAGTTAGGGAACAATTTGAGAACCTATTTAGATGTCTAACCCAAACCTCATGTAATGAGCTATAGGAGACTCACCTCATTAGAGCCATAACCGGTTCTAGAGGATACCAAATTAGGTACATATGGGGGAACGCTTCCAACCCTTTATTCTTATAATTTGATTTTCTTGATATTGATACATGTATGTTATGTTATTATGATACATTTTATTTCTCATGTTAATTTGTTATATTAGGAAGGATTTTTCTTAATTTTTAGTATGATATCCATATTCCATGGAATCTTGTAAATTCATTCATGCATCTACAAAGTTCACATTCTTATATGTTCATGCATTCATAAGTTTTGTAGTGTAGTAATATGTTTCATTTATTATAGTTTAAGGATCAAGACATGGGTGATGATTTAGAGGCAAGTGTCCACATGTCAGAGTTCATCTAAGAAGAGTTCGATCATGAAGTTCGTGGAATGGAAAATCTACTCAATAGACTGATAAAAATGGTTGAAGGTTTATATGGGATAAAAAAGGAAAAAAAGATCACATTATCGGAAGTATTAGAATACAAAGGCAATGAAATGATTTCAAAGATAATTTTTTTGGGTCGCTTGTCAAACTTTGTAAATAGAAGGGTTAAAAAAATGATTGAAAAAAATGAATTATTAGGGTTTGCAAAAATCGTTAGAAACACTAATATGGTTAGGAAAATGTAGTGCTTGCAAGATCAATTCTTTTTGTTATTTTGCTTTTGAATCTTGTAAATATGGCTATGTACGCCCATAATCAATGGATAAGTTAGAGAATTTTGGTTAATGAAAAATGCTATTGAATCGTGACTCGAATTCCTTAAATTCTTACCTCTACAATAATCTTCATGTTTGATTCTTAGTTAATTCTCTAACATCCAATCTATTTCATTAAATGCTCATCCCTTTATTCATGCAATTTGATTTAAGTTTTTTTTTTTATATATATCTTAAGGTAAAATAACATGAATCATTAAATAGAAGATAGACAAAGGAGCTAGCTCCCCACTAGCTTCTACCGGGGATCAGGGATGTGCAAGCTAAAACCCAACCACTTATGGTGTTCAGTATATGGAAGCTAGTCCCATAATACACATCCATGCTAACCGAAGGGCAACACGTAACATATGTGGGATGAGAAAGTAATTATATCACAGCTGGCAAGACCATAAGAAGTTGATAAAACAAGGAAATCCATTCGGACAATGTCCTTGACCCTAGCCTTTCATGGTTTAACGACCTTAATAGAATCAGATGATCTCTACCATTCCAATAAAACCTAGAAAATTCCCCACCTAAGGTGCAACACTTTTTGTCTAAGGATTCCATTAACCAATGCATGCTATTCAATATAAAGATAATTTAAAGTCTCAGCATGGTCGGTAAAAGACACAGGCTGCTATAAATTCCAACTTAAATCACTTGGATGATTCTTTGCCATGCAAAGAGCTTTTGGATTCATTTTTTCGCTAAAGAATCTCGTAAAGAATCAAGTTTCATATAATGGCATGATTGAGATAACGAGAAATAACCATGCATCTTGTAGAATATTTGAGCTTGAGAATTTAGAGTTTGATACAGCTTTCGATGTTCCACTAACTGGTTTATAGCTTGACCCTTAGGGATGTCAATCTAGCAAAATTTGGAGTTGGTGGATGCTTATCAACAATGATTGGTCTAAGGGTCATCGACCTTGCAATAGTGCGCCAACCATGGGCAATTTCTATCTTGACTTTAAAATTTTGTACACTTCTTTTCAAAAACTGTGAATTATGAAAGGAATTTTGATTTGCAAATAGTATATATATGTTGTCATCGGCCATGAATTTTGTTAATAATGACTCTAATATCTTGGATAATGAGAACATTTTGAAAAATTTTTCTTCAAAAGTAAATCACCATTAGATTGAATCTTCTCAAAGAAGTCTTTTACCTCCACACATATGATTGTCCCAGACATTCACTAAGACTTTTCACCACCATAGACCTTTCACATCTAAATGTTTTTTTTCTATGGATTCCTTGAAAGTCTTTTGAATAGGTTATGCTCATAAAAGATTCAAATATTGATAGTTTGACATGTGTTGAAATAATGATAGTATGTTCGAGATTTCTTTCATTTCGATAATCTTTGGCCATAATTTTCATAGCACTATTTCAAATCCTCAATTTAGGAAGAATGAGAGTGATCATGAGCCAAAATCTCTTTTTCCTTTCGAACAAAACCTTTTCAAACCAATTCTTAAGACAGAAGATATTAGATCTGAGATCTTTTCTAAGCCAATCCAATTTTCTTTCCTCAACCAGTCATTGGTGGCAATGAAGCTAATAGTATTGAGAGGCACACCTTAATCCTTTATTAAGTGTAGCATCATATCATTGAAGAACTCAAAATGACTATAGAAGGAAAACAACCATTTTTCTTAGCAACATGCGTGACAATTCAAATAGATGTGTTTGAAATGAAAAATGGCCTTTTTTCTCTATCCCTTCTCAAACATAGAAAATTATTCCCTTTGCAATCCCCTTTGAGCCTGATAATATATTTTCTTTCGTTGAACCTTAATCAAGGATTACTCTTCACGCTAAGGGGCAAATGAGGTGAAGCTTTGAAATCAAAAAGGGCAAACTCCAATCTAGAGTTACAAGTAAACCAAGTTAGATGTCATAAGGTAAATTTTAAAGACTGATGAAAATATGAGTTTAAAGTTCAAACAGTCAAAGTGAAAAAATAAAGAAAGTTCGAGTTTCAAGTTCAAATATTAAAAAAAAAAAGAAAAACAAATAAAGAAAGTTTAATTTTTAGGTCTTTTCAAAAAAAAATTAAGAAAGTTTAAATTTCAAGTTTATTCAAAATAAAAAATAAAGCAAGGAAATATATATGAAGAAATAAAGATTCGTTCATCTTGAAAGACATGCCAGAATCAACTCTTTCTGAAAAAAACTGATCCTTGATTCAATGACCCTTGAACACTTTGATTTGGGCCTATTTATCTTTTTCTTCCTAAACCCTTAACCATGGCCTACGTTACATACTTACAAAGTCCATTTTGATCAAACATATCTACTTGGGCTGTTAGGCTTTCCTAGGAAGCTCTTTAAAATTTAATCTTTTTGAATGATTTTTCAGTCTTTAATAATGTGATGGGGCAAGCTTAAAGGCATAGGAATTGCTCTTAAATCAACAAAGATAGCACCAATGATAGAAAACTTTTCATGCTAATTTAGAAATGATACCACCCCCATGAGAACTCCATGACATTAACAAAAGGTTAAGTCAAATGCCCAAACCTTGATTTCTTTCAAAATAAACCCTTTAAATTCTTTATATCCAAACTTGGAAATTTATGCTTACCAAAAGCCTTTCAGATTAATCCATTGAAACTTAGTGTTTACTACCATTAGTTTAACACATATTGGCCTACTGTATTTGAAGATTAAAAGGATGTTATAACTTGATTGTTTGTCTTTCAAGGAACTCCTATGAAATGAACATCTATCTAAATATTGTCTTGACAAATTTTAACTTTGTCATATCAATTTCTTCAAGACAAATTTTAGTAGTGCCACCCCATTTGTGCTTCTAAGTTCATTTTATCTCATTCAAGAAAGTCCCTAATGGTGATTTAGATCACAAGAAACTCTTAACATCATGATAAAGATAGCATATTATGCTGAAGATGAATTTTTAGGATTAGTTTAACCTTATTATCATTTTAAGGTCCATTAAGGTTCTCGGGTACTTTAATGTTGAAGGTATACCCTAAAGGCATTTTCATAATTTTTCTTTGAGTCTAGTCCTAGATAAGCATTAGGATGCTTTTAGGCTAAAAGTGCATATTTAGGATAGGCCCACCCTTTTCTAATCATTTTCAAGTCTTTTAAGGGTTGTCGAGATACTTTCATGTAGAAGGTATACCCAAGGGGTATTATCATAATTTTGCATTAGAACCACATCCTATATGAGTAGTAGGATACTTTCATGTCGAACACATTAAGAATATGTTCATTATATTAGGTCATTTCTAGGTCATAGAGTCCAAAATTTTTAATAATAAAATTATTTTTATAAATAAGATAATGTCTCCTAATTAAAATAATACATAGGATTCCTACCAGAATATGTGAGGAATTTTAGGAATTATTTTAATAGCGAGATATCCTTTTCAAATAGAAAGTCAGGATTTTTCAATTTTGGGAAAATAGAACATTTCACATTTCTTAGAATTTGTGTCCACTTGATTCCTCGGGAGGGTCCGAATAATTTTATGACTTCCAAAAACATTAAAACCCAGTTTTCTTAGAATAATAAATTTGTTTAATAAATATTAAGAGAATTATAATTAAATACCAAATATTGAAATTGAATAAAAATTAAATTTATTTTGACACATGATTAATAAGGTACTGATTACCAAGCATTACGAGAAGGTCGATCCTTGCTTGTGATTGTAACCGACTCTTGGACCCTTCAAGCGATCTTTGGTATGAGCACAGACCTCGGAGTTTGTTTTTATGGATTTCGAAATCCTCAAAATACAAATTTTGGCAGGTGTCCAATCCCACCTGGCCAAAATAAGATTGGTGGTGACTTCAAATATATGGTCATTTCATAACGACTATTTAGAGTTAAGTTGAGTAAGCGATTCATCTGGACAACGCAATCCCTAGGTACAAAAAAATAAAGAATAATAATCATGATATAGACCCTAAATAAAAAAGATAATGTTATATAGATATACATAAAAATAAAGGGATACATTTACCATTTTAAGTCAGGCTAGTCAGGATTCATATCCGAGCCACGTTGTGATAAACTCATAATCAATGTTGCTTTAGACAAGAACTTAGAGTTAAGACAGGCTAGGTACGTGTAAGATATGTCCTTTCATAATCCGCTTGTAGTGTTAACTCATTCACCTACCATATGATTCATGCCACACCTCAAAACCACCCTACCATAAAGCGTTTATCTATTGTGGACCCGTTCATGATGGAATCAAAGCATGCCACTCCTCATACAATATGGCCTGGTGTCATAAGTCTAAAGATCATTTACACTATAGACGCATGAGATTATTTCCATAGACACTTGAGTGAAATACCAAATGGAACTCTTATAGCAAGTCATGTTTAGTGAACTTGTTACCATAATAAGCATCCATATGATGTCCTCAAGTATCTTTATACTTTAACTTATGAGAATAGCTGCATGCACCAAATGCTTAGAGGCTTACATATGCCAGTCTTTATGCATTGTGAATGCCCTATCTTAATAGTACTATGACCAAGAACATTTTCAGAAACACAAGGACTCATAATTGTAACTCTTTATGATTCTCTTATAAGGCCAATATGTTTAATGGGTTTTATCCACATAAGATATTTATAACAATTACTCAATGATATCTTATGGATAAATAAATACCTCTATAACATTAATAAAATATAATGTTTGATTACATAAAATAACTAAATTCTTATGCCTTACAAGCCACAAGGATTGGCTTGCGGGGCTTACACTAATAGCCTAGTCCTAGAAACCTTAAGAACCAAAAAAGCTTCTCTATTTTGCTTTGGCAGCATTGTAGTCATGACTTAAAAATTCATTTTTGAGCCTTAAAGTTTTTTTGGATTTCCTAATATTTTTCCCTTAAAGGTCATCAAATTATCTTTCCAAAGATGCCTCATTTGGTCCTAGGCCATACCAAATGAGGGTATTATGATTTTTCGAACCTTTGCTACTTGAAACTCTTAGAATTAGCAATTTACATTTTGTTTAGGTCATTTCAGCCCACCAAATGATTTTCATGTACTTTTAGAATACTTTTCCAAGAAGTTCATGAAATTCTTTTTCTAGAAAGGTATCATTTATGATTTAACAATTCCAAAAAAAGGTGGAGGTAGTTTTTCAAAGTTTGTTAACCCTTTCACTAGCATATGTTACTAATGTTGCCGACTTCAAAATTTAATTCCACATAGAAAGAGATTTTCTAGGATTTTTTAAATATTTTTATGTTAATCCTTGTCAAGTTACCTCTCCAATGGTACCTTATTTACCTCTTGAAGCCTTTGGATGAGCCTGGAATAAATTTGGCAAAGATGATAGCGTGATGATGTCCCCTATTTTTGGACATAAAAATTAGACGAATTTTGTAAAACCACTCTTTCAAGGTATTCGAATGCCTCGAAATGCATTTGATTGATTCCCCATGGAGTCAAGTGCCACAAAACAGGTCTCTCGAGGCTCAGATCAAGGTTGAACAAAAAACAATTAATCTTACATTTTATTTGAATCACCAGTTTTAATTGTTAAATAATTCCTCTCATTAAAAAATATTTCTCCTTTTCAAAAAAGTTCCTAAAATCTTCATTTATAAGGATACTCCAACCTAATCCTTTGAAAATATACTCCAACACTGTCTTTACATCTGAGTTTCAAAAAAATAAATCAAATTTTCACCATTGGGATACTCCAACCCCATTGACCGAGGGGATACTCCAACCTAGCTTTCATTCAAAAATCTAAATTTTTTCCTCTCAGACTTTCCCAGGCATTTTAATTGAAACCTTTTCTTTCTATACCTCATGCTACTATCGAGTCCAAATACATCTCAAAATTGTCATTCCAGTTATTCCTCAATAATCAAAGACAATTACAAGATACATTTCGACTGTCCTTTCTTTTTTTTAATGCTTTTGTGTCTTTATTTTTATGCAATATTATTATACTCTTTTTCATCTTATTAACATATTTCCTTTTGTAATGCCCATTCTACGTTCATATTTCCAAATCATTTTTTAAATTATAAGGCAATGTTCTATGCTGATATCCCTTTAGTGCTTGACATGAAATCATTTTTAGAATTAAATCTGGAGATCATTTTTGCCAGAAAAATCCCTCTGTTCCCTATATCTCTAGAATGCATATATGATTTAATTTTTTCTTAAAACCTAATTTACAATTTTCATACAAGATTCATGCATTAAAAGGGGAATATATCAAAATAGTGAGAAGATAAAATGGAAGAAACCAAAATCAATGTAAGACATAGTTAGCGGGTACTGATTTCAAGCATCATGGGAGTGCTAATCCTTCACCATATGTAACCAACTGTCAAACCCAACTAATAAATCTCTAGACCTTGTAAACCTTGAAATTTAAGTTTCAAGCTTCATAACTCAAAATATCATTTTTAATGGGCATCCAATGATATCGAGCCAAATGATCGATGGTAACTCCAAGTCTTCAGCCATTTTATGGTGGCCATTCATGACTTATTGGACAAGCGATTCGTCTAATGGTCCTTCCCCTCACTATTATCTCATCATGCCTAATCAAATCTCGATTAAGAGATAACCTAACACGTTCCTTTTAAGTCCCATGCATCATTATTTAAGCATTTCTGTTGTGCTAAATGCACATCGTGACAGTTCATTCAAGTGAAAAGCATAGCCATTCAAAAAAGATCATGAAGAAAAGTTGCCATAGACAATTTTTTTTTGTGTCATTGGCTAACTACAAAATGCATCTTTTTATAATTTTAAAATTAATTAAAATCTTTACAAAAGCAATAAGATCAAATTGTACAATCAATCCTCTATTATAGTTAAGTGGTGTAGTTAGTCCTTCTACTTTAATTTGTCATAATTAGCTCCTTATACATTAACATTTAGAATGATTTAAGCCTAAATGATAACTGTAGTTAACTTCTACCATTACTTAGTTGATGTAGAATTTGATTTTTTTTAATATGATAACTACCCTTTTTAACTTGGTCTTTTTATCATACATCTTTATTCATTGTATTGGAAAACGTAATATGCAAAGCAAGTTTTACAACTAAAAAAATAAACAAATTTAATTTAATAATTGGTTTTATCTATCTCATTTTTCCTTTCTGTCTGTGACAAAATTAAAGCAAGAAATTAAAAAATTTTCAAATCAAAAACTAGCCCTAACCTGATTTCCTTTTAGGATTTTATTCAAAGGGTTGATTCTAGAGTTGAATTTCAAGTTTAAAGTTTACTTTGACATGGCAAAGGTTGAAGATTGAAGACAAAAAGTAACCACCCTTAAGATGAACTAGAAAAGGTAAAAGCAATAAGCATGGAAGCATTCAAGAGGCCATTACCTTGGTAAAATGTTGCATCAGAAATGCATGCTTCCTATTACTATGACTACCATGCTTATCGTCGATCTCTTCATCACTGTTGCCATAGGATATTCCATTTTCTACCAAAAAAAAAATTATGAAGGTACTGATCTTGATGTTGCTACCCTCATGGACACTCATCTCAAGAAGTTACATGTATAATAACTAGTTTTAAGAGTTTGTTTAATAGTGTTTTTATTGTTTGTTTATGCAAAAAAAATTAATTTTTTTTCTTATTAGATTTATCCTATCAAAATAGTCTTTATAAGATCTCAAGTAATTCAATATTCTAGCATTTAAAATTCCACAATTATCATAAAGAAAGTTTAACTCTAGGTGATCTCAGAAAAAGTTAGAATTAATCACTTGAACAAAACCCAAAGCAAATCGAGTTAGGGTTAGATCTGTGATTTGGGAAATTTTAATTTTTGTTTTAATTGATTAATTTGAGAGAGAAAGGAAAAATATGGAAAAGGGTAATTCAAAAGTAAAATTAATTTTTCTATTTTTAGTTATTAAAATTGTTTTATGCATTACACCTGATTAAGAAGATTAAAATTTTACAAAAACTATCACAATGTGGCCTTCGAAAAATCCTCGCAGAGCAAGAAACATGCACAACTTAAAAATATATGAGGGAAATAATAAAATTCTTGATAAAGAAGTGTCATCTCGATTAGAACTCTTCTTTTGTAACAAGAGAGGGGGTTGCCAAACAAATCATTTGTCTAATCGATCTTGAACAACCATAACAAAGTGACTAACACTCAGAATCACCACTGATTGCTTGGGCTAGGCTTAATTGGACACCTATTGAAACCAACACTCTGAGTTATGAAACTCAAAAAGATTGATTCCAAAGTCTACATGGTCTAGCGATTTATTGGTTAGGTCCAAGAGTTGGTTACATGCAGGTTAATATTAACATTCCCATAACGCTCAAAATCGATACCTTCTAGCTATGTCTTACATTGGTTTTGGTTTCCTCAGTTTTGACTTATCATTATTTTGATGTAATCCGCTTTTATGCTTGAATTTGTGTAAAGTGATAAATCTTAATTATTGCTAAAAATTTGAATCTCATATGTGCCCTGGAGAATGGGAGAATATAAAAATTTTTAGACGAAGAATGATCTTTGGATTTGATTTTGAAAAGCAGATATTCTATGTCAAGAACTAGAAAGATACAAACATGGAACATTGCCTTGTGATTTTCAAAAGCAATTTGGAAATATGAATGCAAAATGGATGCTACAAAAAGAAATGTGTTAGTAATTTAGAGGTAGAATAATATATTATTGCATAAAATAAATTACATGGAAAAAGGAAAAAAGGGTTAGTCAGAATGCATCTCATAATCGCCATCAATATCTAGAAATAACCAAACTGACAATCTCTGAGATACACTTGGATTCATAGGTTAACGAAGCCATGAAAAATAGGTTTGGATTTTAAAAAATTATAGGAAATTTGAAAGAGAGAAAATTTGATTTTAAGTAAAATGTGTAAAGAAGGGTTAGAGTGTCCCGTTAGAAAATAGAGTTAGAGCATCCTTGAGAAGAAAAGTTAGGTAATTTTTGGAAAGATAGGATTAAAAGACTTAAATTGATGAAGGTTCGATAATTTCTTGACAAGATGTTGATAATTTCTGACTAAATTGATAGTTTTTTATTTAAAAATAGTGATCGATATAATAAAAATGATAAGATTTGGATAATGCTTGTGCATTAATCTAAGCAAAAAAAGGGGGTTGATTGAACTCATTTAGAGGCATTCTAATGCCTTGAAGTAGAGAGTTCAAAAAATTAACTAATTTTGATAAATGTGGAAACATGGGATAGCATCGTGCTATCCTTATTTTTTACTTTATTTCAGACTAGTCTAAAGGCTTGGGAGATCGAATGAGGTAATGTTGGAAGGTGACTCAATAAGTGTTGATGTAAAAATGTTCCAAAAATCCAAATAATTGCTTTTTTAAAGGGAATAAATTTTGAAGCTGGGTCTAATTTGATACTAACAACACGTGTAAGGGAAAGAGTGTAAAAGACTTTGAAAAATCATACCTAACTCATTTGGAATTGTTAAATCATAAATAATACCTTTTAAAGGGAATTTCACAAAATTTAAAAAAAATTTTAAAAATCTAGACAAATCATCTACTAGGCTAAAATAGCCAAATTAAAATTTACATTGCTAATTCCCAAGGTTTTAGATAGCATAGATTCAAAAAAATCATAACCCTTCATCTAGAATGATCCAAGGGCAAGCGAGACAACGTTGAAAGGTAATTTGATTCTTTTTTAGGGAAAAATATCAAAAAAATTCATGAAAAATTGTTGAGGGTTTAGAAATGATTTTGAAAATCACGGTTACAGTGCAGTTAGCATGAAACAAAGGACTTTTTTGGTTTTTTCAAGTTTCCTAAAACTAGTCACAAGCTTATTTGCACAATGTCAAAGTAGTTTGGGATGATGGAATAACCTATTAACTACGTCTTTAACAATGGGCTTTAGACAATAAAATCAAGGCACAAACAACTTAGGACAAGTTAAAAAGATGTTTTATTTTATGAAAGTCAAAACATTTAGCCTCATTTAACCTTGAATCTACACATGGAAAGCTTGAATTTTGCCCAAGATTGGTTGAACAATTGATAGAAAATATTAAGCCCATATTAATCTTCATTTATTGAGGTTAATATGGACCTACCTTGGAGAGGTATTGAAAAATGAAAAAATAAATCTTTACAACAAGAACAAGGTATCAAGCAAGCATCTTTAATCATGTAAAACACCCAAGCATGGCATTAAATGATAAAATATTAACAAGATGTCATTTTTATTAAAGAAACATATTAAAACTGCAAAGAAAGTATGGATGATGCATGAACATACAAGAATATGTTTATTGATGTACAAAGTATGATTTGAGCATAAAAAAATAGTATTTATATGACATAAGCACATGCTAGAAGTTTCATGATAGCATAAAGGCATGATTGTTAAGAAAGAAAAGTGCATGAACATGTTAAAATGTTACAGAGGCATGGAATATGATATGGGCATAAAAGAAGATGCTTTCATGACATGAATAAGGGCTAGAAATTTCATGACAATATAAAAACATGATTTTTAAACATGAATGCATGCCAAAGTCATATGCTCATGGACAAGACATCAAAGAAAATGCATGGAGCTTACAAGAGGTCATGGTTGCATAAAGAGGTCGCTAGCATAATGTAGAAAATGAAAATAGCAATAAAATAAAGAAACAAGTTAAGAAAATATGCCAACTAGAGTTCTAGCAACTTTTCTCAAAAAGGATGAGCTTTTTCCAAACAAAGATGTTACCTTGGAAGCTTTCTTTTACTTGTTATGAGTTAGCCAAAAGAAAAACAAGCAAAAATAGCTTAAAATGGTGTTATGGAGGTGTTTTTTGGGGATGGTGTGGAGACTTACGAAAATGGCAATGTTTTAAGGTTTTTTAGTGGCTAGTATTTTAGAGAGAATATGAAAAGAGAATATATGTGCAGTTGTTTTCTTAGCTAAGCCAAAGTTGGCCTACATAGCCATGTAAATGATGTAGACATAACACAAAAAGACAAGGACAATTTAGGGCTTTAGTGCATATACATCAAATATGACAAGGTACTATGCTCAGCTATTTCTTAATTCCAATGGCTTGCTCAGCAAAAATAGTGGATCAAGGCCACTTTATGCAAGTAAGGCATGAAAAGGTACCAAAATGCGCTTTAACAATTTGCATTAAATCATGAAAATGTCCCTTGTCATGGCTATTTGGGCCTTAAAAATTTAATTGATCCAATCATAAGTCCAATGCTAAGGCCTAAATATGAATTTGGATGATTTTGGGTATCTAAAAATATGATCCAATTTTGGTTTTGATGTAGTGGTGCAAAGGGATAAAAAGTCACAAACTAGTTCATTTTGCCTGTGTGTATCAATACAATGCATTTTATATTGAAACATAGAACATTTTGCCTAGATGCACATTGATGCAAACATTTATGTACCAATACATTTTGGCCAAAAATCATAATTTTATCTACTGCCAAGCCTTGTATCGATACAACAAGCTAATGTATCAATATATGAAGCAAGGTATTAATACACTAACATTTCTATTGATATAACCTGTAAAATTTCAATTGTTGATGATGTAGAGAGCCATGTATTGATACATACATCAAAAATGTGAATTTTTTGCACCTTTGGCTCTCCAAACACCTTACATCATGGCTAGGAATGATGGATGACTGATTCATGCCTGTCCAAATGACCTCGATGATGCCTTGAATAGTAATCCTTCATGCCTTGGATAATAGCCTATTGCAACACAGCTCAAATACGAATCCTGACCAGCCTGACTAAAAAGATGGGTGTACTCATCGTTCTTATATAAATCTTGTATTATATAAAGCCTAAATCATTATTCTTTTATTTTTTTAGGGGCCCATATCATCATTATTATTTTTATTTTTTCATGTTTAGGGACTAAATCATTGAGATGAATTGCACACTCAACTTAACCCCAAATAATCATTATGAAATGACCATTTATTTTGGTTAGCCTATTTTGACTAGGTGACATGGGTCACCTATTGGAATTTGTATTTTTAGGCTTATGAAACCCATAAACAAACTCTGAGATTTGCAAAAATACTAAAGATTGCATGAAGGGTCCAAGAGTTTATTACAATCACAAGTAAGGATTGATCCATCTCATGATGCCCGGTAATCAGTACCTTATTAATTACATGTTAACTTAAATTTTGATCTTTATCTGATTTTAATATCTGATATTTAATTATAATTCCCATATATCAAAATAGAATTTTATGAAACAAGTTCATTATTCTAGATAAGAAAATCAGGTTTTTAATAATTTTGAAAATCAAAATTCTTTTGTACCCCATGGAGAACCAGAAGAATACGAAAGATTTTACCATTCTCTTTCGCATCCCATTAGAGAGCCATTGGAATACGAAAGGTTTTAGGAAATTAAAATATCTTGTATACCTTATTGGAGAGCCAGAGAAATACAAAAGGTTTCATTTCTTAAAAATTTGAAAATCTTGATTTTCAAAAAGGATACTCATTATTAACATAATCCATAGAATCTTTCTCATATTCTGGGATAAATTTCATGTACTATTTTAATTTGGAGACATTGCCTTAATTTTAAAATTCCAATTTCATTTAAGTAATAATAAAAAATTTCTTTATGACCCAGTTAGACGGAATGTAATAAACTCAACTTTAAGGATCTTAATTTGGTCAAAATGACCAACGTGTCCCCTAAAATACACCTTCAACATAAAAGTACTCGATGACCTCAAAGGACTCAATTTAGTGTTAAATTACCAAAATGCTCCTATGGTATATCTTTGACATATAAATATCCTGATACCCTAAAGAATTCTATAACTTCATAAATAGATAAACCTATTCCTACTATACACCTTCGACATAAAAGTATCATGATGATCACATAGGACTTGGTTTTAATATAAATTACTAAAATATCCCTAAGGTCTACCTTTGACATAGAAGTATCTTGGTATCCCTAAAAGACTCGATAACTTTAAAAAAACATTAACTGTCCCTATTATTTTCGACATAAAAGTATCCCAGTGATCATAAAGCACTTTGTTCTAAGGTAAAATTACTAAAATTTCCCTAAGGTCTACCTTTGATATAGAAGTATCTCAAAAAGTCTAAAAGACTCGATAACTTCATAAAAAGATGAACCTATCCCTATTGTGCACCTTCAAAATAAAAGTATGCCTGTGATCATAAAAGACTTGATTCTTTGGTAAATTATTAAAATGTCCTTAAGGTCTACCTTCAACATAAAAATATCCTAATAACCCTAAAGGACTTGATAATTATGTAAAATAACAATTATACCGTACATGGGTAACTTAAACATCAAAGTTGGCCTAAAGAGCAAAAATAGCTAATAAACCCTTAAGTTTGTCAAAATTGCATTTCGTTCCCTAATGAAAAACTGGAAGAATATGAAAGGTTTTAATATTTTCTACACTCCCACTGCAAAATCAAAGAAATGCTAGAAGCACTTCAAAATGACCAAAGTAGTAAAATAATTGTTTTGCCCATAAAATGCTAGGCATTTCCTAATGAACTTAAAACTTTTCCATTTTTTTCAATATAGTCCCTGCATGAGAGAAATCTTAAATAAACATTAAACACATTATAAAAATCATGGAAATCATACCAAAGTCACAATAAATATTTGGCTAGGCATCCATGGCCTTGAAACAATTTATTCAATTTTTTATGAATTAGTCTTTAAATTTTTTAAAATCACAAAAAGGTCTCAAAAAGGTTATGATTGCATAAAATATATTGTAGATTGTTAAAAATATAAAAAATACATCCCCAAGGGTATAAGAAACTCTTGGCCAAGCTTGGATAACCTTAAAAAATTTTACGAGTTTTCATAATTTATTCCCTATACGATTTAAACTCAAAATAAAGAATTAAACACATTACAAAAATCATGGAAGTCATATTAAAACTGAAAATGGATATTCAGCCAAGTACATTTGGCCTTAGAACAATTTTTTTCAATTTTTACAAATAAGCCTTGAAGCTTTTAAAAAATACAAAAAACCCCTAAAAGATTAAAAATGCATGAAATACATTTAAACATGTCAAAAATACATGAAAAACACCCCCCAAGGTTTCAGCATAGATTCGAACAAGCTTGGATTGCCATGAGAAAATTTTTGCAATGTTTGCAATTTAGTCCTTATATTTTCCATAATAAAAAAATAGATTAAAAATAATCAAAACATCACAAATTCATACACACTATTTTCGGCTGAGCATGGAAATGCCATTCCAAAGCCTTCAAAATTTTGGGTAAATTATTTTTAAGCCTTTACAAGTTTAAAATATAGCAAAATTATACAAAATATAACAAAATCAAGCATGAAAAATTGTTTAACAATCGATATGATTTTTCATGAATATCAACATACATGTATGTCATAATATTTTCCAAGCATAAATATGCATAAAAACATGATAAATAATGAATAAATCAATATAAATCAACATGAAAATATTAAAAGATAGCACAAAGATATATATAAAGATAAGAATATTTCTATCAACAAAAACAAATTATCTTGTTGAAAATCAACATATTACAAATAAAAGTTAAATAAAATAACTAAATCAAGAAAGTTTGTTCATAGCCAACATTCTTGGCCTTTCAACGTGGATTAAAATGCATGAGCTTAAATATGATTTTGGCTCATTGAAAGGAGGAAATATAATAAAAAGTAATGAATATGGGCAAAAATCATAATGAAACTACATTTAAAGCTTTAAAAACTTGAAATAAAAAATTGAAAATTCTTAAAGAATTTTGCTATTTTTTTGGTAAGGAAGCCATTAGGCCTTCTTGAAACATCTTCCCCTTTATTTAAACTGGACCATTCAGCCAAAGGCTCTAGAGAAGTCCTTTGGCTGAATTTGGCCTTTTTTTATTATTTTGTTATTTTTATTAATTTATTTGTTAATTTATTCTTTAAGCTTTCCCAAGCCTTAATTAACTAATTTTTATTCATATAATAATTATTTAACCTTAGTCAAAAAGCCTATTGTGGGCTATGGCTAGGTCACATGATAATTAGAATAATATTAGTTTAATATACAGCTAAAATGTAACTAAATTGGTTAAGAAAAAATTATATTATAACTAAACTAGTTCATGTAACTAAATCAATGAATTTTACAATTAAAATAAATATAAACAAAATTTTGAGAACCAAAAAAATGAAAAAAAATGGCAGTCATAATTACAAATTTTATGAAAAAATAAATTTGAAGGATTAAATTATAAGAAATTAAAAGTTATGAATCAACAAATTTATTTATGAATTTAAGCATGTAAAAATCCCAATTAAATATCCATATGAAATTTTTGGCTTAAAAAGAATTAATAAAAATTTTACAGAGAGAAAAAATTATTAGGCCTTTTTAAAAGTCAAAATAGGCCTTGTTGGAAATGAAATTGGCTTGTTGGAATAAACAAAATTAGGCTTGCTGGCCTTTTAGAGAATGAAACAGGCTTGATGGAAAATCAAAAATGGGCTTGGAGATTTTATTAGGCTTGTTGAGAAAAAAAAGGGCTTATTGGGCCCATTTACAAAATTTGAAAGTTTTAGGTCTATTAAGGAAATTTAGCCTAAGATAAAATAAAAAAAATTTCATGAAAATCCCTATCGTTAAACTCTAAAGGAAAATTTTGAGAAATTTTACGTGTAAGAAAAAGTAATTAAAAATTCTAAACTCAAAAAATTTTACGAAAAAGTCCTTGTGGAAGAAAATTAATATTTAAAAAAATTCAAAACTTATAAAATAAACTAAATTTTCAGAAACCAATTTAATATAAATTTAAAGAAAATATTTAAAGAATTTTTTAAAAATTATAAACTAAAAGAGATCCTACTAAAAAAATTTACGGAGTATAAAACTCCATATTTTAGAGATGAAAAAATTTTAAAAATATATTCAATTTTATTAAAATGAATTTTATTCAACACTTTAGCTAAAATATTAATTTATAAAATAATAAAAACTTGAAATTTAGAACAAATTTTACTTGAAAAAATTTTATGCATGAAAAATTTTACCTAAAAAAATTCAAATTTAAGTCCAAAAATTGAACTTGACACCTTGTGGTATATCATGCTAATACGGATTTTTTCTTGAATATTTTTCAAGCTATGCATCAGCATAAATGCTACACAGGTATCGATAAAAATATAAGATAGCAACTTTCCAAATTTTATGAAAAAATATTGAAAAACCTATAAAAAAAATCTGACCATAACATCCTATGCAGAGATACATTTCAAAATTTCAAAAAATAAATTTAAAAACCAATTTTTATCATAATATTCATCTTTTTATTCAAAAATTGTTATTTACGACCTCAAAATTGCACTTTTTCTGTCATGTGTGCATCTGGCCATTTAAGCACGACTAAAAAGGTCTTGAAAATGTTCATTCCACTTAAAGGAAGTCTACCCCATTGGGACAAGTACCTAATTTTCTATCTCAGTTGTTTTAGGACTATCAGGGACAATAGCTCAGACAAAATTTGGTATCTACATGGCCTAAACAAAATAGGGTGTCTACAGTTGCCCATCTTTGGCTATTGCTAAGTATCAAGAGCAAAACAAAGATCAATAACACCATTTTGTCCAAGGCATGCTTAATGTTGTCTTGTGTGCTTGTGATAAAAGGATCAAAACTAACATGATGCCAAGATAAGATTGATAATCTAGCAATAATTCCAATTTTTGCAAAGAAGGTAAAGTTGGAGTTTTTTACGATACCTAAATCACAATCCCAGGCATGAACTATCCTTAGGTTAGACTTGGAAAAAATCAAAGGGCTAAAGACCTAAAACTATACCTGTCAGTAGGATAAATTTTCCTGAGAGAAGGTAATTACCTGGGCTAGACCTCTTAGCCTTATTGAATTTAATCTCCTTGACATGGGCTAGCTAGCCGGACTTAGCCTACCAACATCACTGGGCTTAACTTTCTTGATATAGGCTACTTAGCCAAATCTAGCTTGTTGGCATCATTAAGCTCGACTTTTGATGATGGGCTAATTAGCTAGATTTGACCTACTAGCATCACTAGGCTTTGACATTCGACAATAGACCAATTAACCAGATCTAACCTACCAGCATCACTGGGCTTTTAACTTTTGATGATGGACTAATTAGCCAGGACTGACTTATCAACATCATTAGGCTTTTGACTTTTAATGATGGGCTAATTAGTCGAGATTGACCTACCAACATCATTGGCTTTGACTTTCAATGACATGGGCCAATTAGCTAGGACTGACCTACTTGCATCAGTAGGCTTGACTTTTAATGACATTGGCTAATTAGTAGGCATTACCCTACTAGCATTACTAGGCTTTGATTTTCGATGACACTGGTGTCACACAAATTTCGTGTCAAAATGAACATAGAAAATTTATAGACAAATAAAGAAAAATCAAACGTTAGGTTACAATCTTGAGATATTCTTTAAAGCAAAGAAAGTCTTTGATTTTTTTTTTCTTTAACAAACTTTGATCCAAAGGTCTTTGAGACTTGATTTTGAATCTATGGTGTCCGCTTCAAAGGTCTTTGTAACTTGATCTTGATAAACAAAATTTGCCTCCTTTTTGTCATCAAAATAAGATTAAAAATCTGCTTTTTAAAGAATGAAAATAGCATTCTTCATGTTCTGCAAATAGACTTTAAAAGAATTTAAATATTTAAAATCTACTTCTTCTCTTCAGGCTTGTAAATTATGTTGAATGGCTTTGGCGGAGGCTTTTTTTTATAGTGCCAACAAGCCAAATGGAAGAAAATTCTTAAATAATATGATTTCTTTATTAAAAAAATCCCAAAAAACTTTTATCTTCCTAATTTATCTATTAATTAATTTAATTTAATTAGAGATAAACTCTTTTATTTATCTTTAAATTAATTTAATTTAATTAGAGATAAAATAACTAATTGTGATATCATTGCATATGATGTCATTGATTGCACACGGTGATGCAAATTTAATTGATAATTTTTTAATTAAAAAAAATTTAATTACATATGGCAATTTATGATTGGTCAAAAGTTTTCTCCTTATACAAATGCCTCCTTAAGACTTTGTTACATACACAATTTTAATGAGAGTAGCAAGTTTACATGTCTTAAATTTGATCTACTTTAGATGTAAAAATTTATTTGCACCTTTGCATTGCCTTGAAAATATTGCAAGATTTAATTATCCTATATGATCTTGGCCCATGTAAAAGAGGGTTGGCAAGCTTGTCTTCAAAAACCATATGTTAATCATGGCCCACATAATAAGAAGTTTGCATAGCCCTCCCTAAAAGTCAAAAAGTTTAACCCTACAAAGAATAAAAGTCCATATAAAATTTCATCATTATGTGATGTCTCAATCAAATTACTTCCAACTTTAATTCTTACTCTTTACTAGTTCAACTAGGATTTAACTTCTCAAGAATAATATAATCTATTAATGGGAATATTTTAATTCAGTCCGAGTAGGATAACTTTTAGCTTGAGTCTAAGATGGATTCAAACTTTGGTCCAACTAAGACTTTTAAACTAGTATATAAAGCACCTATGGGCCTTTGAAATATCATAGTTCAAGGAGTATTAACTTGGAGCACATCTTTTAGATAAGTTTTTCTTGCTACAATTTTATTTTCTTTCTTTTCAATCTCAATTTAATCCTAATATCTATTTAACTAACTCTTTATAAATCATGGATACCAATGTCCTGGCTTGGCAGGCAAATTAGCAAAGAAGAACAAATGACAACCATAGCAACAATAAGCATAAATTTGTAAGAGCTTTAGGGCAACGTGTTAGCAATGATGATTTCAAAGAATTTTCTTAATAGTGGAAAAGATGGAGAAACTAGATATCAAATGCCATGGCTTCGTATACATGGATATTCTTCTCGAACGAGAATGAACAAGAGTGTAACTTATATCCTTTTATGAATAATGGGTTTTTGCTTTAGTTTACGAATAGTCATGCATCATTAACAAAGCTAAAGCCATTGACACTTTGTTTCACATTCCAAGTGTCACCTCGTACTCATGCATGCACTCTTTCACTTGCCAAATTATTATTTTTTTAATCTTTATGCGCTCATTGCCATGTGTATCATAATTTTTTAATTTTTTTAGATAAACAAAGAATTTTTAATTCTCTACTTACTATGACTTTTTTTTCTTTTATAGAATCATTAAGTTTTACTTGAAGAATCAAAAAGAAATTTTGTCAAGTTTCCCAAGAAAGATGAGAACATGGAAAATGGATTATGTCTTTTTACCGACAAGCCTATATAAATAGGTATAAATCAACTTAGACATATTCTTTTTTTTTTGTCTTTAAAAGATTAGTCAACAAAATTTTCCTAATCCTCATAATCTTTTTAAAGGCAAGATCTCAACAATAATCTCCATGTCAAGACCATAAATCTGATCAGTTTTGACACTCTTGAATTCAATCTTCATGTCAAGACCATAAATCCAATCTGGTTTAACATATTTTAGATTCATCCTTCATATCAAGACCGTAAATTTGATTAGTTTTGACACATTTTAGATCCAATCATCATGTCCAGCCACAACTATGATCAGGTTTGACACATGAATCTGATCATCATGTTGAGACCATAAACCCAATTAGGTGTGACATGCTTCAGAACAAGAAAGATTGATAGTATATATGATGATATTTACATCATTGTACATTCATGATCAGGACAAGGATAACGGCTACTATATATGATGTTTAAGCATCATTATACACATAGGATCAGGATATGAATGACATTCTCACATTTTGTAAAGCTTAATGTCTAATTGTTGATATTGCAACTTGCCACCTAAGAAGCTGCATGAGTAAGGGATTTGACCATCAAAGTTTTAAAGGGAAGTCATTTCCTTTGTCTTAGAGTTTTGAATATGATTATTAAAATGACAAAAGAAGATCATCTAAAATGGTGAAGCATATAGCATGCATCAAACTTGTCGACCAAGAATGATTCATCCATAATGTTAGCATTAGGATGGTAAGAGATAGAGGATGCACCAAACTTGATTTCCAAGGAAAACTTATTCAGAGGATGCTCCAAACTTGATTTCCAAGGAAAACTTATTCATATGTTGATGATCGAGGAAGATTCACCCAAGATGTTGATATCAAGAAAGATTTGTCTAAGATGTTGATGATCAAGGAAGATTCATGCAAAAGTTGATGATCAAGGAAGATTTATCTAGGATCTTAGCATCAAGATAGCAGCAAAAGATGGCCAAGGAAGAGTCATCCAAGATGTCATATCAAGAGGTAAGAGATTGAGCACGCACTAGACTCAATGATCGCGGCAGCTATCTAAGATGTTGCATCAAGATGGTGAAGGATATAGCCTGCACTGAACTCGATGATCAAGGTAAATTCATCCATGATGTAGGCATTAAGATGATGGAAAACAAAGAATTCACCAATCTCAATGATAAAAGAATATTCATCCAAGTTATTGATCACCAAGGAAAATTCATTCGAGATGTTAACATTAAGATGGCAAAAGATAAAGAATACTCCCATCTCAATTATCAATGAGGATGTATCCAAAAGGTTAGCATTAAGATGGTAAAAGATATAACATGCATTGAACTCGACAACCAAGAAAGATTCAGCATCTTGATGATTAAGATGGTAAAAGATATAACATGCATTGAACTCGACAACCAAGAAAGATTCAGCATCTTGATGATTAAGAAAAATTCATCTCAAAAGTTATTGCATCAAAATGGTTAAGGAAGAATCATCCAAGATGTCAGCGTCACTAAATTGGCAGAAGATACTAAACTTGGTGGCCAAAAAAGGATCAACCAAGATGTTGACATCACAAGGTGGTGAAAGATACTAAACCTGATAGCCTAAAAAGAATCATCCAAGATGTCAACATCACCAAGGTATGGAACTGACTTTGAAAAACTTCCAGTGCTAAGTTTTGTCTTAAGACTTGGTGTTATTTGAACATAAGACAACCATGGACATCAAGGTAGCAAATCAATTTGGATGTACTTCTAGGTTTAGCTTAAGATACTCATCGAGCATTATTGAAGAGAAGAAAAGCTTCAAATGACATTATTCAGCAAATTATCTTCCAAGTCAAAGCCAAAAACTTAGCCATCATAAATTTGAGAGAGGATTATATGAAGACTTCTTGGAATTCAGTTGATGATAGTGATTATGAAAGAATTCAATGATTGAAGATTCAATTTCTAATCCACATGAGTTTAATAAATTTATAATTGAAATTGAAGATAACATTTAAAGCATCATTCTTAACCAAGTTGGAATCAAGATGCTAGCAACGAAAAACAACATTTGAGTCAAACAAATATTAATTAGACTTTTTTCTTGATTGAACTTAGCAATGAAACTAAGATACCTATTAACTTTAAAAGATCAAGTCATAACATAGTTCAATTTTTTAATGTGCAGTTTAAGCTCATATTTAAGAGCAATACGGTAGTTTATGTTTGTGCTTAGAAGCCTCTAGTTTAAAAACTTACCATTGATTGGTCCAACATTAACACCATCTTGATTAACAATCTTGTATGCACCATATAGACTTGTTGAATAATCTATGTTCTATTCTATTTTGAAAAGAACCGATGTGTGGTATTTATGGGTCCTCTCACAATAAGGACTAAATCTCTTACTTGAAATGATCGCTGCTTAACTTTCTTGTTAAAAGCTTTGGATAATTGAGCTTAATACCACTCTAAGCATTATTGTGCTTCCAAACTTTTCTTATCTAAGGCTTCTATTCTTCTAAGTGTAGGCACACATTTTCTTCACTAATAAGACCTTTTTGGATTACAATTCTTATGGAATTGTCTCTCAAGTGGTAGAACAACTTTTACACCATAACAAACGCATATGGAGTGGCTTGAGTTGGTGTGCAATATATAGTACGATAAATCCACAAAGCTTTTCCCATCCTTTCATGCCAATCTTTCTTTGTATGATTAACAACTTTGTTGATAAGATTGCATAAAATCTTATTAAAAGCTTTTGCTAATTCATTTGCTAGAGCATGGTACATTAAAGAATGATATTGCTTAAAGTTAAACTATTCACACAATATGCTCATGTTGAATTACTTCCCATTATTAGTTGTGATGTAACGTGGTACACCATATCGATAAATGATGTTACTCCAGATAAAGGTTGCAATAGTTTTTTTTTTTACATTTTTGTAAGAAATTGCTTCTATTCACTTTGAAAAGTAATTTGCAGTAGCAAGTATATACATATTCCCTATCGATCTCTTCAGAAATAGTCTTACCAAGTCAAATCCCAACCATTGAATAGCCATGATGTGACTACTGGATGCAATGGGTCAGAAGGTTAATGGATGAAGTTGGCAGGTAACTGACAAGCTTGATAATTCTTAGCATAGTATATGTTGTCTTTTACCATTGTAGGCCAATAGTATCCTATCTTTTTTATTTAAAAGTGCAACTTAGCTCTAGATCAATGTACACTATAAACTTTGGAATGAGCTTTTTATAAGGCTTGAGGTGCTTCATCTTTTCCTAAACATTAAAGAAAGACTCCATTGAAAGAGTGATGATAAAGTGTACTTTTGAAGTAAATAAATCGATGAGCTTAATTTTTCATTTTGTTTTATGCCTTGCTTCACTAGGTAATTTACCATGCTCTAGATAATCGATTAATTGTTGTCTCCAATCTTCTTTCTCAACTTCACAAACTGAAATAACATTAGGTTTTTTATCCCCTTCTTTAGAGAAAATAAATAAAGACAAAACCTATCATTTACACAAATGAACCTTGGATCACTAGCTTGACAAAATGCCATGATTTTATCTCTGAAGACAAATCACTTTTCCAGAAGGTTGCTAGCTAAACAATGACATTTGCAATAATTGGGACCATAACTTTATTAGCTATTTTAGTTATTTTATTTTTGGTAACTAAATCATCTTAGTCCTTAAAAGTTCTTCTAATATGCTAGCGATATCAGAATCAAGGAAAAAGTATTTTTTTCTTGCTTTTTCCTCAAATTGACTTTGGATTTACCTTTGTCTTTGGTAGGTTCAACCTGTTATTATATGCCCTAGAGCCAATTGAATTGGATGGGCCATATAATAGCTAATAATGCAAACCAATCACTTATGTTAGTGATTCAAGGTTTTCATTCATGTTAGTAGCATGATTGATAATCATGCAAATATTAATTGGATGATGCCCATGAAACATAATGGTCTTGCAAAGTTAGTAATGAGTTATGATGATTAAATCTTTATGCATCAAATTCATGATTCTAAAAATATTCTTAGTCATTATATTATCAAGTGGATATGAAGATCTATGTGCAAGACCAACTGTGGTTCCAAGGTTTATTCTTGATTCTTAGACATGAAGTAAAATTTTAGTGAACTTTTCATCTTTTGAAGTAATACTAGGAAATCCTGTTATCAATTCTATTCAATTGTCAAGCATTATCAATTAAATGATAAACATGATGCAACATGGAATGCTGGAGTTACAAAAAAACATTGTGAGAATTTAGGTAATTATATTTTATTCAAAAGAAAAAAGGTACAAGTTATGACAAATTGAGATCATGAAAGATTTTGAGATACAAAAGAGTTAAAAATGGATTCGCTAATAGCTGAGCCTAGATGCTGGTAACATGAATCTTCTGTTGTGTGCTTTCAAAAACCTTTCTCAAATGATCAATCCTTTTGGTGTTGGCTAACACATGAGGAAATTCTTCAAATTGCCCCATGGTGGGATGGTTGCCCTAAGGTTAGGTAGACACTATTTTTTCTCTAAGCGGTGGCAGGAATGAGATTCGATATAGTAAATCAGCATAGAATAAATAAGACAAGTTATGATTTGATGCTTTGGTCATGGAAAGCTGATTCAGATTAGGTCAAATTTTAGGGAAAGTTTGGTCACTTACACATTCTTTTTGGGTTTTCAAAACACTCTTTCTTTTTTTATTTTTTTAAGAAGAAAAATAGGATGCCCTTTCGGGTTTTCATCTTCGAATCCTTTCAAGCATAGTATTTCTTGACAGAGTCAAAATTAATAGGGTTGGATAAATCACTACTATCCATCTTAGTTAAGATCAGGGTTTTTCTAGAAAATATATGCTTTACCATGTATAACCCTCCTAATTTGAAGTCTATTTTCCTTGAACATCCTTATCAATTAGAGGATCTGTTTGAATACTAATTCAACTTCTCGAAACTAACAAGGATAAACTTTTTTGTTATGGGCTATCATCATATGCTTTTGATATGTTTACCCATGATAAATGGCTTCTATTCTTTTCTCCTCAATGAGATTGAGTTGTTCAAATTGATTCTTAACCTATTCATCTTCTTCAAGTTTTGATTCCATCAAGACTCTGAGTGAGGGGATTTTAACCTTAATAGGTAGAACAGCTTGCATGCCATAAACTAGGGAAGATGGGGTAGCACCCATAGAAGTTTAAACTATTGTGCGATAGGCATGTATTGCAAAGGCATCATTTCATGCCAATCTTTGTATGTTTGAGCCATCTTTAAACTAATTTCTTAATATTATTATTGGCTATCTAATTATCCTGTTTATTTTTGGATGATATGGCACCGAGTTATGCAATTGAATTTTGAATTGGGAACAGATTGCTTACATCATCTTGGTTTTTAAGTTTTATGCAATATATATGATGATTTGCTAAAGAAGCCCATATGTGCAGATGATGCCTCATTTCACAAATTTACACATAATGGATTTGGTGACGTTGGCATAAAAAGCTATTTCTACCCAATTAGTGAAATAATCAATAACGACCAAAATAAAGGAATGACTGTTAAAAGCCTTAGGGGTTATCAGTCTAATCATGTCTATGCTTAAGATAGAAAAAGGCAACGTGGCTATCATAACATCTAGAGGTGATGGTGGGACATGGATTTTGTCTACAAAGATTTGACATTTATGGCACATCTATGCATGATCGACACAATCCTTCTCAAGAGTCAACCAATAATAGCTCAATCCCATGACTTATTTTGCCACTCAGTGTCTATTAGTGTGTGTGTGTGTATGTACTGTAGATTTCTTCATGGATTTCTTCGAGAATTCTTTTGCCCTCGGAGGCATCTATATATCTGAGCAATACTTGATACCAACCTTTCTTATATAAAATTCCACCATCCAAAGCAAAGCTCGCAACTATTCTTTGGATAGTTCTTTTGTCAGTTTTGGTAGCACATTTAAGGTACTATTGATCTTTGATGTACTAGAGAATATCATGGTACCATGGCCTATCCTTTTTTTCCTCTATGCTATGGCAATAGGCCTGAGTTTTTGGATACTTATTTGAATGGGCATGAGTTCTAACTCTTGATTTATTTTGTACGTGGAACCTAAGGTCACTAGAGCATCAGCTATTAGGTTTTCTCCCTGAGGCAAATATTGAAAGTTAATTTTATCAAAATCTTGTAATTGCTCGGAGATTAACTTCTTATATTGGACTAGCTTACCATCCCAAATTTCCCATTTTCCTCGTAGCTAATAGATTACTAGGGCCAAATCTCTAAACACTTACAGAGTCCCTACACCCTTTTTAATGGCCTGTTAGAGTTTGATGATGCAACCTTGTATTCAACTATATTGTTAGCAAAATAGAAGTTCAATCTTGCGATGAAGGAGTAGTAATTTCCATTAAGTGAGATAAAATTTACCCTGATTCCATGCCCTAATGCATTTAAAGCTTTATTAAAATACATTTACCAAGATGAACTACAATTAAAAATATCTTTTACCTTAAATATGCACATTAGGTCTTTATCTAGAAATTCAAAGTTCAAAAGGTCTATAGTCATCTATTAATCGACTTACCAAAAAGTCTGTTATTGCGCTATCCTTGATGGTTTTCTTATTCATGTATATGATGTCATATTCAGAGAGCAAAATTTGCCATCCAACTAATCTTCTTGACAAGGCAAAGGCCTCGCATAAATATTTGATGGGATCAAGTTTGGTGATCAGCCATGTGGTATGGTATTGCATGTATCATCTTCACCTCTTGGCTATCCAAGTTAGAGCACAACAAACCTTCTTGATTGCTGAATAATTATTTTCACCCTTCGTAAACTTCTTGCCAAATGGTAGATAGCCTCTTCCTTCTTACCCAACTCATCATATTAACCCAATACACAGCCCATAGACTTATCAAAAACTGATAGATACAAGATAAAGGTCAACCAGGCAAAAGTTCAAAAGGTAGTGTTTGACTTTATTAAAGGCTTCTTAGCATTTTCCATTCATTCTTTGAGATTCTATTTTGCAAGCAGCTAAAAGATCGAATCACATTTGTTGGTCAACCAAGATATTAATCGAGCTATGTAATTTAACCTTCCTAAGGAACCTCTCACTTCTTTTTAGGTTTAAGGTGGTGGCAAGTTTTAAATAGCCTTAATTTTGTCAAGATCAACTTTTGTTCCTCTTTTGCTCACAATGAAGCCCAATAGCTTACTGAATATGACATTGAATGTGCATTTGGTGGGATTTAGCTTGTGCTACTATTTACAAAGCCATTTGGAAACTTTTCATAGATTAGCAAACTGTTCACTCTTCTTTGGCGATTTAGCGATCATATCGTCCACATAGATCTCTACTTTTTTATGCATAAGATCATAGAATAATGTTGCCATTGCCTTTTAATAGGTTGCCCTAACATTCTTAAGGCCAAAGGGCATTACTTTGTAGCAAAAAGTGCCCTACATGGTCACAAAAGTGGTTTTCTCCAGGTGTTTGACTATTATTTTGATCTAGTTGTAACCTAAAAATCCATCCATGAAGCAAAATAATGTATTTTTGGTGATATTGTCTACTAAGGTGTTAATGTGAGGCAAAGAGAAACTGTGTTTTAGGTTGGCTCAGTTTAGGTACCTATAGTCTACACATATCGGCACTTTGCCATTCTTTTTAGGGATCGAAACTATATTGGCTACCAATTTAGGATATTTAGATACTTCAAGAAACTCTACCTCAAATTGCTTTTTTACATCTTTTTATATCTTCAGAAGCATCTTCGGTTTAATCCTTCTAAGCTTTTGTTAAATAGGCTTACAATTAGGTTTGAAGGGAAGTTTATGGACCACCATATTGGTGTCTAATCCAGGCATGTCCTAGTAGGACTAGGTGAACATATCTTGATATTCTTAGAGGATTTTTATTAGTTCGGTTTGAGTTGATGGGTTTATGGAGGTTTTAATATTGATTTCTTTTTAATTCTCTACCGTTCTTAGGTTTATGGTTTCAATAGGTTCTTCATGAAGTAATATATGTTTTTCTTCTTATTCAATTAATCTCAGTAGATCTGGCCATACAGAACTCTCTTCAAAATCCTTTTTAGGCCCAACCTCATTGACTCAAATTGGTCGGTCAAAATTGATATCCAAAATCTTAACATGAATATTCATATCACTTTTATCCAAGTACTTAAAAATATGGTAAAGAACAATATAGGTAAACAAAATATGTACAGGAAGGTCTAAAAGTTGGTAAGAACTATGAAAATGGATAGAAAAGATGAAATGCATAATGCTTAGTTATTTTAATCGATAATGCTTAATAAAAGGATACCTATACAAAGGATCATACAATGCTCTTGGAGGGAGCATGTTGGTTTAGTTCATATCATTATTTTGAAATAACTTGAAGAGTACAAGAATCTTGGTTTCAATCCAAACACTTAGAACAAATCCTGGAGAGCACAAACTAGTCTTCTTTTCTGCTGTTGACGTCTTTGGGTCATCAGCCACATTGATAAAGAAATCCTCAAATGCCTTATTTGGTACGAGTGCAACATTGTCAAAGCTAATATTCACACATCCTCTTAAACAAAAACTTTCATTAAAGTAACAAAAATAACATTGCTTCATGCCCCAAGTCTTATCCTAACAGATAGGCCATCCTTTTTTCATGGTTCTTTTAAGCTTGTCTTTTTTTTGCTGTGCACTAGGCGTAAACCCTAACCTTTTTTTGTCAATCTGGATAGTAACTTTTAAAGCTCTGATAATTTCTTGGATATGTTTTTCGAGTCCCTTTCCGGCTCAAGCAACTTTATGAATGGTTAACTTTAGAAAAATATAAGTGTTCCTTGATAGGTAAGGCTCAACCATTAGCAATCCTTCCTTGACATAAGTGGCATTGACAAACTTAAAGGATTGGAATAAGGATTCTAGAACATCCTTATCGGGTTCAATATACGGGGCATCAGTTGAGGAGCAACAATAATGTCTTCTTCTCCTTCAATGATGATAACTTTGTTTTTAATGATGAATTTTAACTTTTGATGTAGTGATGATAGTACTATACTTGTAGAGTGAATCCAAGGCCTTCCCAATAGGAAATTATACAATGAAGCAATGCCAATCACATGGAAGTCTATTTCATAACTGTAAGGGTTGCTTTAGAGTAGAATGGTGATATTTCCCATAATGTTTCTACAAGTTCCATTAAATACTTGCATAATCATGCGACTATTCTAGATATGGGATAGATTTATAGGAAGCTTGTTCAAGCATGATATGGGCATTATATAAAGCTGACCCATTATCAGTGAACACTTGGGCACTGTGCTACCTTTCTAGTATGTGGTGACATGAAAGGCTTTACAGTTTCCCCTTTGTTCATGAAGAATTTCATCATCGCTGAAACATATGTAGTTGTCAACAATGATGTTGCATACTAGGTAATCCAATTGGCCTATTGAAATGTTAAGAGGGACATATATATCATTCAAGATCTTAAGGAGAGTATTCTTGTAAGCTTCGGAGTTCAATAGCAATAACAGTATAGATATCAGGGTAGGTTGCTTGTTCAACTCATTGACGATGCTGTATTCACTATGCTTGATGAACTTAAGGAATTTCGTAGCTTCTTTCTCACTCACTAAGTTTTTGACAACTATAGGATATGATTCTTTGGTTGCACACTTTGGTGCTTAAAGGATAGGAGTAGTTTTTTTTTTTGCTGAGTTTCACTTCTTGATGCAGCAAGGCATAACATCTGCCACTCTGAATTAGATGGTCTACCCTTGAGAGGTCAATGTTTGCTACTTGTTGACTAGATTCTTCGATGATTAAAGTTTTGCTTTCGTATTTCCAAGAAATGGCCTTATTATCTTTACAAGGAAAAGGGGATGGAAGTTGAATGATCATCTTTGGCATGGGCTGAATATGGGTAGCTTTAATACATGGTTTATTATCAAAGAAGATCAATAACCTTCTAACCTCATAGGGAGGATTTTTCTTATCCTTTTTTCATGGTGTTTATAGATGGTATCACATTTGTTGACTTGGTATGTGAGGCTTACTTTTTATCATAGAATTTAATGCCACCCTCATGGATCATTCTTTGAACCATAGCATGCAACTGTTTGCATGTTTGAAGAGTATGGCCATAGATGGTATCGATATCACAAAAGTCATAAGCTCTTTCCTCTATCTTTTCGAACTGATTAACCAATTTGGCTTGTACTAGGATTTGCCAAACCAGATTCATTGGCGGCCTGACTTTCTCTATGCTTTTTATGATTTTACAATCATCTTTAATACCCATTTTGTTCGCATCTGATTTAGTATAAGCTTCGGATGGATTGGCTCTAACACTGGATTTTGGCTACTATTTAGCCTCGACCTTTTTTTTTTACCCTTAAGGGTATCTCTTTCACCTAAGTCACTTTTCATGGCCTCGTCAATCACTCTAGACAATATTACATTTGCAAAGTTCCTCAAGATGTTCCTTACTATCTTCTCATAATAAGGCACTTATAATATGCTGAAAAATCTAACAATCATCTTTTCTTCTCTCAACAAAGGGTGTATCTGGGTAACTCTACCATCCACCTTAGAGTGTACTGTTTAAAGCTTTCATCAGTTTTTTTTTATGCTTATAAGAGAAAAATAATTTAAAACCCAGTTAGTGGTAAGTTTTTCCTCATCTATGGCATTAATGGATATACCGATTTATCTGTCCCGCTCCTTATAGAACTTAATTTTGGATCAATGCATCATCCATTGGACCATCTATAAGAAAAATAAGTAGTGTTGCATAATGTGCCCTTAACCGCAGTGGTATCAAAATGGTTTAATGGTTTTTTACTCTGGCTTTTGACATTTGACACTATTCCAAACTTCACAAAAGCTTCCCATACCTTGCCCATTGGTGTTTTGACTTCTCTAATGCTTTTTATAACCTAGCAATCTTTCCCATCGATCACTACATTTACTTTTAGCTCTGCATGGTTTGAAAGCAAGTTGGCTTCAACATTAAGTCCAAGCCTTTATTCGACCATGATCACACTCTTTTCTAGTAGACTCTAGACTTTTTTCTTGAACGAGGTGTAATTCTTTATAGAGTGACCTGATGCTCCAGATAACAGGCATTCTCATTGTACCATTTAGGATATCGAGGTGATCTTGGGTTTATGAATACCGAGGCCACTAGCTGACCCACCAATAGACAAAAGTAAATTTCTTTGTAGGAGTAAGGAAATGGCTTAAAGTGCTCCCTTTCTCGGGGTGCTTGTTGATTATTTGGAGCTCTTACATTGTTCTTGTTATAGGGACATATACTCTAAGCAATGTTTTGAATACGATTCTATGCAAAACTCATTCCGACAAAATAGACTAGTTATGGTACTAATGAGTAGAGGTTGAAACCTAGAAACAGCATGTTTGAAAAGTACATACCCTATGTCAGATGTGGATTCCAAGTGAACTTAGCAAGATATTCTCTAACATTCACCTCTTTTTCTTTACCCTTGGCCGTTGAGTTTTTAGTAGAAATGGATGATTCTCCTCCTGATATCTTGCTGCTTTTTATGGCATTATCAATCATCTCACTTGATATAACCATGTCAACAAAATTCTTTATGGTGTTTCCCGCTAGTCTCTAGTAGTAAGGGTTTCAAAGGGAGTTGATAAACATAACCATCATTTTTCTCTCGATCAAAGGATAGTGAACTTGAGCTACATCTTTTTTTTGCCTCTGAGTATACTGCCTGAAACTCTCAAAGGCTTTCTTTTCCATATTCATGAGGAAGAGAAAATCTAAGGCCCAGTCGAATACATGCATATATTTTTCAAGGAAAGTATGGATTAAATCTGCCTAGGTCTAAATTCTTATGGGATTAAGCCCTATATATCAACCGATGGCTACCACAATTAGGCTATCTTACAAGCAGTGAATTATTAGCTTTTCATTCTCCTTATACCCAGCTGTCTTGTAGCAGCACTTGCAAAAATGGGTGGTAGGGTCTATAGTCCCATTGTATTTTTCAAAATTCAACACTTTCAATTTAGGTGGGATAACAAGACTGGAAACTAATCCTAAAGATTTGGAGTCTACAATCCTAAATTTATCACTTTTTTTGATAACCCATAGGCTTTTTTCCAGTGACTAATACTTCTTTAAGTTTTTATTATTTTTTGAAAACCTTTTAGCTTTTTCTTGCTTTGCTTGTTCATCAAAATCTGGGACTATAGGTCTTGCCAGTGAAGAGACCTCACCTTAAAATCTTTGAACCAGATAGGGTGCCATTACAAGGTTAATGTAAATAAATGGTTGAGTTGATAAAATCATCATTGTTGAAGGATGCCATTCATGTGATGCCCTTTTTGGAGCATTAATGGCTTCAATGCCACCAAGTTGCCATTAAGATTAATTGATTCTTTTCCTACATAAACAGTACTTGTTTTCCCTTTTTGCTTCAAAGCCTCAAATGATAGCTTAGTTAATTTTACAATCTAAGCGCAAAGTTCCTCATTCTTACGGAGTGATTAGTCTTAACACTCCTTATACATGAACTTCAGTCATTTAATGTAGGCTTGGTGATCATTTTCCATGGCTTTTCGATGATTGTAAGTATTATATTGATGCTATATAGGAGATTCAATGTTTTAGAGCACCTTTACTTTAGATTATTACTAGATTAGACTTTTATGATGTGTCATGAGCATGTTTGATGAGATAATAGTGAGTATGACATCTTGATAGTAGATGACTATTAACATGAATGAATAAAGCAATAAAAGAATTGGGTTTGTCATGCAAATTCAATAAGGACAATTAGATTAGGAGATAGCTTCACCTATAGCATCTTTCATTAAAGTAATAAAATATCCCGATTACACATGACTACATTTTGGAAATGCCTAACATGGTTACATTACTTGATCACGTGTTCTATGAAATATAATTCATGTTCATGGGCTCTGATGGGTAGGATATCACGTATTAAGTATTAAGCCACATCCATCATGTCTTTAACCTTTAACTGGGCTTCTTGAATCTGCTAGTTGAGATAGCAATAGTGGTCCTGATAATTATGGTGTACTTGATCAATCATATGTAGCCACTCTTGCCCTTGTCGTTCAGGGGTTCTTACCAATTCATCAACCTAGCCTTAGCAACTTGCAAGAATGCTCCAAATCTTGAATTTTAAGTGTCAAAGTCTCATTATCAACTTGGTTTGCTCTTAAATCACAAGCCCAAGGTTTTAGATATCTATTCTTCTTCTGCTAAGTAGATACAAAGGCATAGGTTCTAACAAGGATTTCCCTATTAACCCTGGCCTCTTCTTTCCATCGATACAGCTTTTTTTTTTAAGGTAGCAATTTCTACCTTCCACTCCGTTGATGACTTACCAAGGTGCCGAGACTTGCTTATTTTATAAGTGCTAAGTTATCTTTCATCAGACTCTTAAGATCTTCCTTGAAGGAATTTTTCTCTTTAACAATATGGTTCTTTCACCATCTTGGAGATAAAGGTTCATTTCTAGTTGACTTTTTTCTTTCTTTAAATGAGTGATTTCCTTAATGAAGGTTGCTTTTTCTTTTTCAAACTCACTCTTGAGCAATTCAATCTCAAAGGGAAATTCATCAACTGATACTTGTGATGTTCCAACACCAAACAAGGGTAAAGCATCGTTGATACAATGGATTCTCCACTCATCATATCCTAAAGTCATACTACTTCCTCTCAAATGCCTCTCCATACAGCAAGTTTGTCTCCAAGAATGGAAGGCTAGCTGAACTGTTGACTTATAGTCAGGCTTGTCATAATTGAAATCCCACTATTCAACGTCCTGAATGAAAAGGATAAATTGTCAACACTTAAATTATCATAGAACTAGGATGGATATGTACTTATTATTTTTCCATAATCCCATAAATGGCACACAACTATAAGCTCCACATCGATATACGATTATCTATAGTGAAAATCAAAGGGCCTTCCATGCCACCCCTTTCCCTTCAAGATTTTAAAATTTCTAGACCCATTGCTCCTTGAACTTGTCTTAAGGGCATTCCTTCTCAAGGACATTAGAGAAAGGGTTGAAGTTAGGTAAGAAATTGTATGATATTCTTTTTTCTTTGAGGCAAAAGTGGCTAACAAACCAAATGTGAAGAGGGGCATACATTTAACCAAGCAACCTATCTATGTTTTCTTGCAAAAGCTGAGAGCTTAAAGGGTCTCACAATGATGATGGGTGCAAGATTGATGTTGCAGCACAATCAGGAAAAGACATTTGCTACCGTGCCATCACCATAATCTAATATTTTCAAAAATATGAGCAGACCATATATCACCAGAGCATAGATATCTTGAATTTTTTGGATTTCAATGGTATTCACCATTGTTTCCTTTAAACTAGCCCATGAGATGCATAAATTTTTCCTTTCTGTCTTGATATGACTTTTAATTTAGGACTTTGTTGCCCCCAAAATCTAAGTTAATCTTTTCTTAAAAGTTAAAGGTTGCAAAGCTTTACAGTAGATTCTATCAGTTTTGGTCCTCTCAATATTGAGTAATGCAGCATATTTGTCGACTATGGGGACCAAATCCTCATGATTGAAAGCGAAACATCAATATGCTAGTTTTCAAAACTAAGATGCTACTAAAAATAGGCCAAGATCTAAACATACCTAGAGTAAAAGGGGTTATTTCTTTATACCTTTTGTGAATGATTCCCTTTTGGTATTGTTCCAACTAGTCCATATACATTTCAGATCTTGCCAATATTCTGATGTACCCGATATTGACCCTTTCATGCATCGTCAGACATACTTAGGTTTAAAAATATCCTTATCTTTAAGTTGCCAGTACTCGAAGCATGCTTAAACTTCTTCAAAAGGCTTCAAATTAGAAGTGAATTGTTGCTTCATCATAGACACCCCTTGATGAACACTAAACCATTAGCCAATTGTCCCATAATGATGATGATTATGATAAAATGATGCATGCATCAAATAGAAAAACAAAAGGGAAATAAGTTAGTGATCGTACGAAATAATAAGCATAAGAATAAGGGAATAAAAGAATAGCAACAAAAATACATCACAAAAATTACCCTAACAATAGATGATACAATGCCCATGAGCAGACAACACAATTGCGAATGTTGTAATAATAAACGAACATAATAGCATGTCAAGTTTTTAAAAAATTGCCCCTAACAAGGTGTCACGATATATTGCAAAGACAAAAATTGACCGACTAAGCGGTAATGTTTGTTTATCACCATCATGGCATGTACACATTCAGCCATTGTTTGGACAATATGATGGCTTGTTTAGGTCAAATATGACTCTTTTAGGATAACATACAGTATTGTAAGTGATGGCATTCATTTGTCATCACCCACTTATTAAAAAGGGTTAACTGTCGAGCATAACAGCATGCCTTGGAAAAAATGATCATGAGAAAATGACAAATGCAGGTAATAATGTTTGTCCATCATCACCTACATAACAAGGGTGTATAGGAGTAAAGGTAAAAAGTTTTCTCTTGAGTGAGTTATCCTAGTAGCATTCTAGTATGGTTTGACATGGTTTGGCTCATAGGGTTCATTATTTGGGTTTAAGTTGATGCCTAAATTGATATCCGAGTCACTTCTTAATCCAATAAGGACAACCGAGGCATCCTAATCCTAGGCCCATCATAGGTTTAGCGAAAGTTGATCTAGCGGATGTATTTTGTTATGCAAATATGGAAAGGTACTCATGAGAGATAGATAATTTACACCATGGAAGATCTTACTATGCCTATATAGACAGGTATTTATGAAGGTTGTGGAGTTTAGTGGGAATCTAATACACATGTATGTATACGGTGTGTGTCAAGGAAACAATCAAACCTTTTGCTTTATCCCTATATTACCATACTTATTCGAACTGATATCTATTAAGAAACAAAGTAGTCCTTGATAATCACATGAAAAAACCATGAAGGGTAAAAAGTTAGAAAATAAAGATAAAAGGGGATTACAGTAAACTAATAATGGAAACCAAAAAACAAGAACCAAGCAAGACATAGTTAGTCATAGGTCTAACCTTTTAAGATCCCTAATGAAGACGCCATGCTGTCGCTATGTACCTCTTTTCATAATCCAAAGGTAGAATGCACGATTTGAAAAAATATGGGTGGTTATGTTGGTTAGAGCCTTTGGGTTATCCCTTGATTAATATCTGAATTACGATAGTAATATAAAGGGAAGAAAGATTCTTGGGTGAACTGCTCATCCGACTAGTCTCAGAAGACTACTGCAAAGTGGCCATAAATTTGGAGTCATGATTGATCATTTTGGCTAGGCGTGATCAAATGCCTATTGAAAACAATATTCCAAGTCACGAAACTTGAAATGTCGATTTCGAGGTCTGCAAGAATCAAAGATTCGTTAATTAGGTTTAAAAGTTGGTTACACGTGGGGAAAGATTAGCACCATCATAATGCTTGAAATCAATACCTACTAACCATGTCTCACTTTGATCTTAGTTTAATCGGTTCCACATTGTCATTATTTCAAAATAATCTCCTTTTAATGCATGTGAAAATTGTAGATCCAAGTTTTAAAAAATTTAGATCACCTGTGTACCTCGGAGGTGTGGGAAACATGGGGATTTTTTTATGAAAATAATTTTTGAATTAAATTTTAAAAATTTACATATTAAGTGTCAAGCACCAAAGAGATTTCGATGCGGAGCATTACCTTATAATTTTTTAAAACAATTTTAAAGTATGAATGCACAATGGTCATTACAAAGGGAAACATGTTAGTAAGACGAAAAGAATATAATAACATTGCATAAAATTAAACACACCAAAAAAACATAAAAGAAAAGGAACGATCGAAATGTATCTCGTAATTATCTTTGATTATTGAGGAATGACAAAAATGACAATTTTGAGATGCATTTGGATTCAGTAGTAATTTGAAGGATACAAAATGAGGTTTTGATTAGTAAACTCGGATGTATGGAAGAGAAAATATAGTTATTAAGTGATATTTCACAAGCGGGGTTAGAGTCTTCCTTCAAAATGTAGGGTCGGAGTGTCCCAATGGTGATGATTTTCGATGTTTTCATAAAAAGGCTTTGATTAAAAGACCCGAAAAGTTTCAAGAGAGAGAAAATTTAGATTTTAGGCGAAAAGCAAGGTTAACGTACCCCCTCGAAAAGTGGGATTAGAGTATCCCTAGAGGTGAAAATTTTAGATATGTTTAAAAAAAAGTTTTGATTAGAAGTCTCAAGAAGGTCCAGGAGAGAGAAACTCAAGTTTTAAATCAAACATGAAGTTAGAGTGTCCCCTCGGAGAGGTAGGGTTGGAGTATCCCTATTGATGAAAATTTTGATATTGATGGAAAAAAGAAATATTTTGGGTGAAAAAGGTATTTTGAAAAAAGCAACTGAGAATTTGAATAAAATTATCTTTTGTTTTATCCTTAATCCAAGCCTAGAGAACTTGTGTTATGGTACATGACTTAATGGGGAATCAATCAGATGCACATCAGGACCTTTGAACATCTCAATAAAAGTGGCTTGAAAAATTGAGTTAATTTTAATTTCGAAAACAAGGGATAGCATTATGCTATTTCCTTTTCCAAATTTATTTTAGGTCCATCTAAAAGCTTTCGAGGATAAATGAGATACCCTTGGAAAGGTGACTCAATGAGAATTAGCATAAAAATATTTTAAAAATCCTAGAAAATCACTTTCTAGGCGAAATTAATTTTTGAAGTTGGGTTTGTTTCAACACTAGCATCATGTGCAAGGGAAAAGGTGTACTGGATTTTTGGAAAATCATCTCAAACTAATTTGATATCATTAAATCATGGACAATATCTTTCCAGAATGGAAATTTCATAAAATTTCAAGGAAAAATATTTAAAAAATTCAAAAAAATCATTTAGTCGGTTGTAATGGGCTAGACATAATGTTCTAGGGTTTCAAACAATAAAGGCTCGAAAAATCGTAAACCTCTCATCCAAAAGGATCTCAAGGCAAGCAAGATAATTGGAAAGGTAGCTCAATGCTCTTTCAAGGAAAAATAATACAAAATTCCAAAAAATATGCTTGGGCTCAAAAATAATTTTTTAAATGGTAGGCACAATGCTACCAAACCAAAAACAGGGGAGTTGTTTGGTATTTTTGGGTTTCTTAGGACTAAACTCGAGCTAAAGATGTCCAAACATCTGTGATAGAAAGGAATGGGTGACATGGGATTCACAAGCTCATTTACACAACCTTGAAGTTGGGATAATGAAACAACTCATTGACCATATCACCAACAAGGGCATTAAGCTCTAGATCAGGGCCTAAATATTTTAAAACAAGTAAAAGGCTATTTTATTTTGCAAACCTTAACTTTTAACTTGATTTGACGCTGAATCCAAACATAGAAAAACTTGATTTATCCCTAAGATTAGAAGACCAATTTTCTAAAAATAATAAATCCATGTTATTCCCATTTTTTGGAAGTAACATAATTTAACTTGGGAGTTTTTTAAATCAGATTTTAGCAGTCAACAAGCAAACATTTTGATGAACATGTTAAGAACAAAATATAAATGCATGAAGATGAACATAGATGACACATTTAAACAAAAAAGATAACGTTTTGGTAAAAAATGGCAAAAATGTAAGGAACTGAGTAAGAAAGATACAGGGGTAAATTAGATTCATAAATGACATTAAGAATCATGCTATGAAAAATGATATAAGCATGTTTAAACAAGGAAAAACATGCTAGAATTTTCAAGATGATATTTGTGTTCCACGAAACCTACCAAAATTCAAGAAAATGCATGAATATGCTCAAGACATGTTAGGGTGAACATTCAAGTCTGAGTTAACCATGTGAAGGTGGATGAAACATGATAAAAAAATGCATGAACAGGGACTGTTATGATTGTGAAAATAAAACATGGCATGTTTGACCATCCAAGCAACAGCAAGGCATCAAAAAGATCATCAAAATCCTAAAACTACCATAACCAATGCAATAATAATGTATGAAAATCTTAGAATGGTCATGGTAACATAAAAAGGGTCACTAGGATGATACAAATGTTGAAAATAAGAAAATAAATAGATTAAGGGGATAAAATATACCAAAAGCTTTAAACTTTAGCCTTTTTCCTTGAGCAACCATTTTGGACTTATCTTCTTCCCTCTTTTGATGTTGATTAGCAAGAAAGTGATGAAAAGATGGAGGGGATTTTTGAAAGCAAGGATGATTGGAATAGAGGATTTTAGAAGGGTTTCTAATGGTGGTTTGAAGGAGCTATAGGAATTGAAGAAGGTTTTCAAGTTTTTGGTGGTTGAGGAATGTTGAGAGAATGTATGAAAGTGAGTGTTTTCTACTGAGAATGTTTCTACATATATTCTATGAAAAGTCTATAGAGTCCTTTAGCTCAGCCAAAGTTGGTATATATAGCCATGTGAACATGAAGAAAAAAAATGCAAAAAGCAAAGGTATTATGGGGTTTTGGTACATGTATCTTATATAGGGACAAGGTGTTAGGGTCAACTATCATGCAAACTCATTGGCTTGCTCAGTAAAAATAGTGGATCAATTCCACTTTATGCAGCTAAGCATTGAGAAAAATTAATCCTGCCTTTAGTAACTTGCATAATGTCATAAAATGTCCCTTGTCATGGCCATTTGAGCCTCTAAAATTTGTTAACAAGTCTAAACTTAAATTTTGATGATTTTTGGTGCAAAAAACATGTTTAGGTAGGATTTTTAGATAAATAGTGCAAAGGCTAAAAAATGACTTGAATTGGACAAAAATGCCTTGGTGCATCGATACAAAGCATTTTGTATCGACATTGAAAGAAAATTTTTCCTTCCAATATCAATACAATAAAGCCTATATTGAGACCAAGAACAAAAAATGTTTCTAGTCTTAAGATTTTGAAAGCCTTCATCAATACCACAAAGGCCTGTGTTGATGCTCTTGCTTGTGTATTGATACACTTGGCCAAAAATCATGATTTTAGCTACTACTAAGGCCTGAATTGATACAAACACACTTAGTTTTGATACTACACCATAGATATTGATATCAAACCCTCTAGTATTGATATTACATGTGAAATTTGATTTTTTAGTGATGTGAAAGTCCATATCAATATCTATGCACCAATGTGACTTGCATATATCTTAGGCTCTCTAAATGCCTCACCTTAGTCAGAAATAATGGGAAACTAACTGATGCTCATTCAATGACTCCAAGGATGCCTATGATGATGACTTCTGATGTCTTGGATGTTGGCCCAGACAAAATGTGGTGTCTACATAGATGAACCTTAATATTTCTCATAGATTTAATGGGAGTATGTAAATGTGCCTCGAGCAATGAAATCTTGATTCTTATCCAATTGCAGAAAGTTGCATCCTTGAATTGATAAAAAACTAATTCAGCATTATCATAATGTGGCCAAAATACAAATCCTTACCAGCCCAACTTAAAAGATGGGTGTACCCCTCATTCCTATGTATATCTATATATCGTTATTCTTTATTATAAGGTCATATTATTTTTTCTTATTTTATTTTATTATTATTCTTTTGTATCTAGGGAAAAGTCATCGAGATGAATCGCTCACTCAACTTAATTCTAAATAGTCATTACAAAATGACCATTTATCTTAGAGTCACCACCAATTTATTTTGACTTGCTGAGATTAGTCACCTATCAGAGTTCATATTTTGAAGGTTACGAAACCTTTAAAAATAAACTCTAAGGTCTACATGAGTATCAAAGATCATGTGAAAGGGTTCTAGATTCATTATAATCACGAGTAAGGATCAATTCCTCTCAAAATACCCGACAATTGGTACCTTACTAATCTTGTGTTAACTTAAATTTTGATCTTTCTTCAGTTTCAACATTTGATATTTAATTATAATTCCTAAATACCAAAATAAAATTTTATGAAACAAATTTATTATTCTGGGGGTTTCTAATGTTTTCAAAAATCAAAATATTTTTTGTACTCCACATGACGACCAGTGGAATACGAAAGGTTTTATCATTTTCTTTCGCACTCTACCAGAGAGCCAATAGAATACGAAAGGTTTAAAAAATTAAAATGTCTTTTGCACCCCCACTATAGAGCTGAAAGAATACAAAAGGTTCTATTTTTTTGAAATTTAAAAAAATATTATTTTACTATTTTTAAAAGGATATCTTGTTATTAAAATAATCTGCAAAACCCCTATCATATACTGGGAGACATTCCATGAACAACTTTAACTCGGAGATATAACCTTAATTTTTGAAAATTTTGATTTTACGAAAAATAATAAAATTTGTCTTGAGACCTGGTTTCGACCCTACATACAAAATAGACTTAAAAGACCTAAACATGGTCGAGAAGATCAAAATGTCTCTTAAAGTATCTTCAACCAAAAGGTATCCCAATAACTCTAAATAACTAGGATATAAGGTAATTCACTAAAATGGTCCTAAGGTATACCTTTGACATAAAAATTTTCCAGTAACCTAACAGAATAGATAACATATATGAACAAACCTATTCCTACTATGTACCTTCGACTTAGAAGTCTCCCGATGTTCACATAATTCTAACATAAATTACTAAAATGTCTTTAAAGTTTACCTTCAACATAAAAGCATCTCAACTAGCCTAAAGGACTTAATATCATCATAAAAGGGTGAACCTTTCCCTATCATACACCTTTGACAAAGAAGTATCCCAGTGATCATAAAGGACTTAGTTCTAAGGTGAATTACTAAAATGCTTCCTAAGATGTACCTACGACACTAAGGTATCCTAGTAACCTTAAAGGGGTTGAGAATGATAAAAATGATATTTTTACCCTAAATGGGTAATTTGGATATTAAAAGTGACCTAAAATGTAAAAATTTCAATTAAACCCATAAAGTTTTTCAAAATTACATTTTGTACCCTCCTAGAGAATTGAAAAAATACTAAAGTTTTTTTAATACTTTAAACCCCGCTGGAGGGTCAAAGGAATGCTAAAAATAATCAAAATGCCTTAGATGAAGAAATTTAATGTTAGAAATGACCATTTTGACCTAAAATGCTAGGTTTTCCTAATGGTCCCTAAACTTTTTTAAATTTGCAAATTGGTCTCTATATAATTAGAACACAAAATTAAACATCAAATATAACAAAATCAACTTACAAATCACATAGACAAATGACAAGGAAGGGCCAATTGCCTTTGGCCTTAAAACAAAATTTTTAATATTTACAAATAAACCCCTAAACTTTCTAAAATTATGAAAAACCCCTAAAAATTCATAAATGTATTTCCACATGACACAATGTATAAAATACATTCCTAAATGTATATGAGGGTTTTGGCTAAGCATGGAATGGCTAGAAATTATTTTTTCATATTTTACAAATTAGCCCCTAAAGTTTCTATATTTATAAAATAGCCATAAAAATCAAGAAATCATCATACACATACATTTAAGTTTGGCCAAAATCAAATAATCCATTAAACAAAATTTTCCAACTCAACAATCATATATCCTTGCTTTATCAAGCATTAATCAACATCATCATGTAAGAAATCATCAAAAAAAGACATATAAAAAAATGTTATTCCAACATATTAACAAAATAATACCAAAGAAAATAACATCCCTATGATCATATAAATATATATATTTATGTATATATGATAAAATCAAAATCATATCACAAACATCAACATCATATGAACAAACAACATATTTCATAAAGAAAATCAAGCTATAATTAAGAAAAATTAAATATAACAACTAAATCAATAAAATTGTTCATTGCCATCATGCTTTGCCTTTCATCATGGATTAAAATCCATGAGCTTAAACAAGATTTCGGCTCATTAAAAGGAAGCAGATTGAATGAAATGAACAAAAACTCAAAATTTTCTAAGAATTTATACCTTAAAAGTGTAGAAAATGGTAGAAAGCTTGATTTTTCTTAGGTGTTTTTGCTGCATTTTTGCTTGGAACACCATTAGCCTTTGTTAAAATCCCTCCCCTTTATTTATATAGGGAAAAATTGGCCAAAAAGGGTTGAAATCCCCCTTGATCAAAAGTCTTGTTCTTTTTTTTTTTTTTGCTTTTTTTAATTTTATTGGTTGATATTTTTCTTATGATAAGCTTGAATTAGATTATGTGAATCATTATGCATGACTTATCATCTTAATGATGATCAAGATAAAATCAACTAATGGGATAGTTAAAACCGAACTAAATTAGTTAGAGAAAAATTAGAATCTATTAAACTAGTTTCCATGAAACTAGTTAAAAATTCAAAATTAAAATAAAATATAATAAAAAATTAAAATTAAAATTCATAATCAAAAAATAAAATTTTGAAAATGAAATAATGAAAAAATCTTGATTGTTTTTTTAAACTCATAAAACAATACTGAGAAATTACTAAAAAATTCAAAACTCATAAAATAAATTAAAATTTTAAAAACTTATTTAATATGAATTTAATAAAAATATTTGATGAATTTTAAAATTTTTAAACTTAGAAAAATCCCACAAAAAAAATTACAAAGTAGAAAATTTCGTATCTTATAAATAAAAAAATTTCAAAAATATGTTCAAATTTTATAAAATGAATTAAACTCAATACATTGATCAAAATATTAATTTATAAGATCATAAAAGATAAAAACTTGAAATTTGAAATAAATTTTTCTTGAAACATTTTACGAGTATGATACTCACGGCATTGTGAAAAAATTCAAATTTAAGTCTCAAAATTGACAACTTTATACCTCATGGTAAAAAAATGTCAATATGATTTTTTTCTTGAATATTTTTTATTTTTTGAAGTGAATATCGGCATAAATACTGCATGGATATCAGTAAAAGTACACAATGGTCAACTTTCAATTTTTAGGAAAAATTCTTGAAAATTTTCTAAAAATGAAAATTTTAACTGTGATATCATCCGCAAAAATGAATTTCCTAAATATCAAAAGAACAAATTTAAAAACTAATTTTTACCTTCATATTCATTTTTTTTTTTGAAATCAGACATTGAAGCTGCCCTTTCTCTGTTACGTGCATGTGTGGCAATTTAGGCATGACTGAATAGGTTTTGAAAATGCTCAGTCCACCTAAAGGAAGTCTACCTTCACTTGGCAGCCATTAAGTTATTGGTCTCGGATATCTCTGAATTACCAGAGAAACAAGCCTAGACAAAATTAAATGTCTACAAACATTTGCTGACCTTTTAGGAAAAATCAAAGAATTCTTAGAATCCAAGTCAAGATTAGAAAAGGATTTCGTTAGGGTAAATATGAGACTACCCTTGATTGATTTAAACTTTCAACAACAAGATGACCTCAAAAGGGGAAAAATCGACAAGAAGAAAGCTCAGATTGATAAAGCCTTGCAATATATGAGAAAATTAATCTTTATGATATTTCATTCATGTAGCATGTAATAATGCATCCATTCAAAATGTAATTACATACTCATGTCTACATCTGTATTTGCATTATGCATAAGTGTTAGCATTCGCATCCTTCAGATTCACATGAGAGACATTTATAAGATTCTAAATTTGAAAACCCAAGAGTAACTGATGGTTTCATCCCAATTGAAATTGGCATTAAAATATGAAACCCAAGAGTAGTTGATGGTTTTGTCCAGTTATAAATGGCACCAAAATGTGAAAGCCTAAGAATAATCGATTGTTTTGTCCGAGTTAAATTTGGCATTAAAATGTGAAAGCCCAAAAGTAGCTAATGGTTTCATCTTTGTTAAAATTGGCACCAAATGTTACAGGCCAAGAGTAACTGATGGTTTTGTTTCAGTCGAAATTAATGATAAAATATAAAAGGCCAATGTGGCCAGTCACGTTTTAAGCCTGTTGAGGTTAGCCCGTCAATGTTTCTAGCTATCATGGTTTCGCCCTGGTCAATCCTTTCCACTTAGGTTTCGCTCTAATCACCTCTTTTACTTAGGTTTTTCCCTGGTCACCTTTTTAGCTAAAGGTTTCACCCATCCTTTTTATTATTTACATCAAATCTTCCATCAAAACTTTCCTTTTGATACACATTTGGTTAAGCTAATTTCCTAAGATCTCATGGCCTGAATGAAAGGGTGTCTATAGTCTTTGTCCCATTCCTAATTCTCAATAACAGCCAAAAAGGTGCAATTATAGACACTTAATTTTATCCACCCTTTTTTTTCTGATAGCTCAAAATATCCAAGACTAAGAACCATGTGCCACCTCTGTGGGGCATTTTTAAGACCTATTTGATTATATTAGGATGAATCCTCACACACGCAATTTCAATGGTCATAAAGAACATGCCTTCAATAAAAAAGATAAGAATTAAGGAGAGAAATTAGCTTTTAAATACCTTTTTGTAGAATTTTGGAATTTGTTCTTGCATTTAATGTCACAGGAAAATTTCCCCATTTTTAGAAATTTTTCCTATTTTTTCATGAAATGTCGTAAATCAACTGTCGTATATTTTTATAGATATCCTTATGGTATTTATGTTGATACTCGCTCATAAAAGTTCAAAATGTTCAAGAAAAAGTCTGTATTAAAATTTTATACCACGAGGTGTCAAGTTATCAAATTTATTTATTAATTTTAAATTTTTTATAGTACTGTGAGTTCTTGCTCGTGAAAGTTTTTAGGTAAAGATTATCCCAGATTCTAAATTTTTTATTTCTACCAATTGATATTTTGAGCAAGGTATTGAATTCAACTCATTTTTTTAAATTAAAATCTATTTTTGAAATGTTCTTGTTTCCAAAATATGAAATTTTATACTCTATAGAGTTTTTTCAAGATTTTCCCAAGTTTATAATTTTAAACCTTTTCGTATACTTTCAATAAATTAATACAAACTCGGCCTCTTGAAACTCTAATTCACCATCTTGAATTTCTTATTTTTTTCATATACAATTTTCTTTTGTAAGAGTTTTTCTCGTAGACTTTTTACGAGTTAGAAATTTTTAATCACTTTTTGTGCATATTAAATTTCTTGATTTATTTGCAAAAAAAAAATCTTTTTAGAATTCAACACCTGAGATATTTTTTCAGTTGTTTTATTTTGATTGAAACATAGAATTTCCCATTACATGAATTTCTTTACAAACAAAAAATAAATAGGGAACAAAAACCTTCAAGCATGGAATTTCATTTCCTTCAAGAATTTTCTCATTAATTTTATTTTCTCATAACTATGAAATTTTCCATTTAGTGCATTATATTTCTTTACGAGACCTTATATTTTAGAATTTTCTTATTCTTGGACATATTTCTCCCAAATTTTCATAAAAGGTCTTTTTAATTAATTTTTTTCACTCGAAATTTTTCCAAGAAAATTGTAAGGGATGTTTGGTAAGTTTTTTTTATTTTTTAGGGCCATTTAGGAAGTATAGAGGCTTAATTGCAAAATTGGACATATTCTTTTAGGCATTTCCTAGTTTGGTTGTATGCTAATGAGATCTTTAGGCGTATTTTCATGCATTTTTCACGTGATTGAGTGTATTTCTTGCATTTTTAGCCTTTTAAGGGTTATTTTATAATTTTAAAAAAATTTAGAGGTCTATTTGAAAAATCAAAAAATGTTTGTCCTAGGCCAAAGGTGTTTGGCCAAATGCTGTGAAGGACATCAAGAACATTTTCCATGGATTTTGATTTTATTTAATGGCTATTTCTTGCATTTTGCATCATTTAAGGACTAAATTGCAATTTTGGAAAATTTAGTGACCTTTAGTGAAGTCTTGCATTTTAGGACTAATTAGGTCATTTCTTACATTAAATTACTCATTTAGGGTATTTTGAACACATTAGGAACATTTCTAGTATTTTTAACTGTTTTAGGGTCAACGTGCAATTTTAAAAAATTTAGAGATGCATTAGCAATTTTTGCACTTTAGCTACTGTTTACCATCTAGGTTACCCATTTAGGGTGTAATTATCGTTCCACATCAGAATCGAGTTTTTTAGGGTCACTAGGATACTTTTACATAAAAGGTGCACTTTAGAGATAAGTTGGTCAGTTCATGATGCTATCGAGTCCTTTAGGGTTACCGGGATACTTTCATGTCGAAGGCGTATCCTAGAAACATTTTCATAATTTGCCTTAGAATTAAGTCCTTTAAAGTCACTGGGATACTTTCATGTTAAAGTTGCACTTCGGAGATATGTTGGTAGTTTCATGATATCGAATATTTTGGGGTTACCGAGATATTTTCACATAGGAAGTATATCCTAGGGACATTTTACTAATTTATCCTAGAACCTAGTCCTCTAGGGTCTCTAAGATACTTTCATGGTGAAGGTGCACTTTAGGGGACGTGCTGGTAACCAAGTCAGAGTCTTTTAAGTCTAATTTCATACTTTTCATCGAAACTGGGCCTTAGGACGAGTTTTGATTATTTTTTATAAAACCAAATTTTTTGAAAATTAAGGCCATGTCTCTGAATTAAAGTAGTACGTGAGATGCCTCCAAGCATGGGAGGGGTTCCATAGATTATTTAATAACGATATATCCTTTTCAAACGAGTGAAATCAAGATTTTTCAAATCTCATACAATAAAACTTCGTGTTTCCTCAGCTTCATCCAGCGAGGTACGAATGGAATTTTTATTTTGAGAGATATTTAAAAACCCAATTTTTATTTTGAAATTGGGTCTTAGGACGAGTTTTGATTAGTTTTTATAAAACCAAATTTTTAAGGCCATGTCTTTGAATTAAAGTAGTACATGAGATGTCTCCAGGCATGGGAGGGGTTCCATGGATTATTTTAATAACGATATATCCTTTTCAAACGAGTGAAATCAACATTTTTCAAATTTTGTACAATAAAACTTCATGTTTCTTCAGTTCCATCCTGCGAGGTACAAATGGAATTTTTATTTTGAGAGATATTTAAAAACCCAATTTTCTCAAATAGAATAATAAATTTAGTTAGGAAATTTTTGAAATATGAGAATCATAATTGAATACCGAAAACCAAAACTGCATAAAATCAAGTTTAAGTTAACATGTAATTAAGAAGTACTGGCTATCGTGAGAGGAATCAATTCTTACTCGTGATTAGAAGCAACTCCTGATTCTTTTCACCCAATCTCCGGTATGTAGATCTTCGAATTTGTTTTCAAGGGTTTTGTAACCCTTGAAATACGAAATTCGACAGGTGACCAATCTCACCTAAAATAGATTGGTAGCAACTCCAAGACAAATGGTCATTTCACAATAACTATTTAGGGTTAAATTGAGTGAACAATTCATCTAAAAAGCTCAATCTCCAAACACAAAAAAAAATATTATATATATATATATATGAGGGATTCACCTATCTTTTAAGTCTAGGGTCAGATTTGCGTCTCATCTATGTTGCAACAAATGGCAACCTAGAAAAATGGTTGTATCCTGAGGATATGGAATCTGGGTTATCTGACCTTGTTGCAAAGGCTCAATATTGCAATTGATGTAGCTTCTGCCATGGATTACCTGCACAA